>VUQI01038622.1:9870-22091 GCA_015106735.1 Paratilapia polleni | reverse complement strand
CTTTTAAGATTAGGCTTAAAACTTTCCTTTTTGATAGAGCTTATAGTTAGGGCTGGATCAGGTGACCCTGAACCATCCCTTAGTTAAGCTGCAATAGGCTTGGGCTGCTGGGGGCTTCCCATGATGCACTGAGCACTTCCTCTTCCTCACTTTCACTCTCCAAGTGTTTATACACCACTTGCATTTAATCATTAGTTATTATTAAACTCTGTCTCTCTCCCATAGTGTGTCTTTTGTCTCCCTCTGCTCTCTTCTGTTTCTCCTCACTCCCAACCGGTCGCGGCAGATGGCTGCCCCTCCCTGGTTCTTTAAAAGGGAGTTTTTCCTTCCCACTGTTGCCAAGTGCTTGCTCATAGGGGGGCTGTCTGACTGTTGGGGTTTTCTGTCTAATATTGTCGGGTCTTTACCCTAAAATATAAAGTGCCTTGAGGCGACTGTTGTTGTGATTTGGCGCTATATAAATAAAATTGAATTGAATTGAACTGAATTCTTGAATTTCGGTATTATGCTGCAATTCGACTATGAAGTCCACAATACAGCAGCAATAAATGACAGGAAACTTGACAAAAGTATGACAAATTGTTTTGTAGTTGTTTGCTTGTGTTGTAGACAACATTCCCTCTTATCACTAATGTTACAAGATGTCCATGACTTCAGCCACACCCTTAACCACCATGACGTGTCAAAGGTTAAGATCTCAGTACATTTTTTTTAAAGCAAAAAATATAATTAGACGCTAAATATAATTACAGCCTGACTGATACAGGAGTTTTAAGACCAATATTGATGCTGGTGATTTAAAAATACAATATTCCAACATTAGAAGCAGCAATGTATGAGGCTTGTGTGTGAACTACCAGGCAGAAAAAGTACACTATATGGACAAAAGTATTGGGCCACACCTCTTAATGTCTGAATTCAGGTGTTTTTAGTCCCATTGCCACGGGTGTATAATATCAAGCACCTAGACATGTGGTCTGCCTTTACACATTTGTGAAAGAATGGGTCGTTCTAAAGAGCTCACTGAATTCCAGCTTTAACAAGATGCCACTGTTGCAACAAGTCAGTTTGTTAAATTTCTTCCCTCCTAGATATTCCACGATCAACTGTAAGTGGTATTATTGCAAAGCGGAAGCGTTTAGGAACCACAGCAACTCAACCACGAAGTGGCAGACCACATAAAGTTACAGATCGGGGCTGCCGAGTGCTGAGGAGCACAGTGCATAAGAGTCACCAATTCCCTGCTGACTTAATAAATGCAGACTTCCAAACCTTCTCTCGTATTAACATCATCACAAAACTGTGTTCTGGGAGCTTCATGGCATGGGTTTCCATGGCTGAGCAGCTCCTGTAGCTGTGTAGGCGCCCCAGTACTTTTGCCCATATAGTGTATGTGTAATGTCATTATCTTTGAGAAATGCTGTAAAAAATAACCTAGTAGCATCTGGAATAAATGGAAATGTATGAAATATAAAGAAAAAAGTCCCCTTGGCCATGATCATGACTAAGCCATTATTTTCATATAAAACCTTAACAATGCTTAACACAGTGTTAGCTAATTTAGGCAACACCATTAAAAAAAAAGAAGAAATGTTTATGTATGCAATGGTATTAATTAATAATTTAGATAAATATTACAAAGCCAACTTTAGAAAAGAAAACGTTTAGAATGATGTTAGCTTTATTACAATCAAGCTATTAATCCCCTGGTGGTCCACACCCCTCCTGCAGAGGTTCTGTACCCTGCTATGGGGGCCCACTCCACAGTTTAAGAACCTCTGGAGTAAAGTGCAGAACTCTGACCATTACCCTGGCTTCAGTTTCCATGAAAGACAGCTTACTGTAACAATTAAGGCATTATTTTATCCATTTAAATTCATCTAAGCAACACAAATGAGGAACCCTGAACTTCTGAAATGTAGTTTTTTCATGACAACAAGAAAAAAAATACATTTTGCTCCCATTCAGCACACCTAAAGAATGCTCCATAGCTTTCCCTTCCATTCTGCACCCATAGAGTATGCTTGAGAGACAAGAAAACTACAAGTGTTAATTAGAAGTAGCATATGCTGGAATATTTTATATGGTTCTATCTCCCCCACTTGGCATTATAAAGTGCACGAGTGTGTCAACAACACAGAACAGAACACAATACCAAACACCACAGGGAATCCCCAGATGTTGGCAGTTTAGCGTAATAAATAAAGCAACTAGGCATATTAGAAGTAGATCATGGTACCTGCTGTAGTTTGCTTTTACATTCATTAACAGTTAAATCTTTCAGACCCTTAGTGCACCTACTGTTTGCACCTGTAATTCCCATCCCTCTCACTCTTTTCTTCCCTTCTCACCTGTGGAACATTTTTTTTTCATCCTGCACCTCTGTGTCTCGCTGTGAGATGGGCAGAGCGATGCAGCTTTCTCTTCAGGCGTTCTCCTGGACTGGCCACCCCCCCGAGTCCTTGTCTGCGTACCCCACCTGAAACCACAGGTGACCCCATCCCGGTGACAGATGCTCCACTCACTCCACTCTCCCATTGAAGCTAGGAGACAGTCTTCTAAGGGATTGAAAAGAATCAAAGAGAGTGTTTGACATGAAACAGAACATATCAATACCAATACAGTCAAGAAAAGATTATTATTTTCATATGTAGTAATTTATATTTATATGACTAATGTTTTATTTCAGACCCCTTGCAAACATGTCGCTATAATATAAAGTAGATAAATGCCAGCTGAAGAATCAGTACAGAGGACATTACACTTGTAGTAACTGGCAGCCAATGAGTGACGTCACCCACAAAATCAGCTGCTGCAAGATTTTCCAGACAGTCCACAAAGGAAAATAGGTAACCTTGGCCAAAACGGAAAAACATTTCTTGGTAATCATCATCATCATTGTCAGATTTTAAATAAAGAGATTTCCAGAAACTGCTTTCTAGAGTTGCTTGAGGTGTGTACCAACAGTCAGACATGAAACCCTAACACCGATATGAAAACCAGATGTGGTCTTGATGCCAAGAAACAACAGTAGCTGCAGATGGTGCCGTTAGAAAGCAGAGGAGTATCGACCAGCGTCAAATGATGAGTGAGTTCAACAATATATCTCACTTAATCAGAAGGGAGAGGTGATACACAATGGGATATGAAGATCAATTCTAAAACCTCTTTGAAGACATTTAATGTGAATCATGTGTTGCATTTTGGTTTGGCTCCATCAAAAAGTATTTAACTGGGAAATGAATGGGATGAGAAAGAAATGGAGTAGAGGAGTCTAAGACATGTTCCAGAGACAGGCAGATTTTTTAAAACTGAATGTACAATTATGCTGTCATCTTTATTTAACGTGATAAACACTTTAATATTGTGTTAATGCCACATCCTTGAGAAATATGTTTTGATCCATGTGAAACAAAAGGTGCAGGTGGAATTCAGTTTAGTCAAATTATTAGACTAATTTCAGCAAGATTAAAATCCCACAAACCGCAACCAATCAAATGCTCAACCATTCACACATGAAATATGGCAGAGATGTGGATAGAGAGGTAGATAAAAGGAGAGGAGTTTGCAAGGTCTGCTACTGATTAAACCTCTCAGATTAGTTTCAGTGATGCATCGATTGCACAGCAGGCCTACATTTTATAGCTCACTGGAGTCAGAGAACCTTTAGTTCACATAGCTTATATCAGACAGTAACTTGAAACAAGAATTAAGACAGAAACAGTATGTTTTTTTTTTATTTATAATATTTAAGAGAATATGTTTTCAGTCAAAAAACAGAGTTGAGAGATACTGCACTCAAAAAATAGTTTAATGCAAGTAAAATTAAATTGTTATTTAATTTTGTATTGGAAAGTTTTGTTTGTCAATTCAAAAGCAGGCCGAAAATCAGTGTGCATGTTTGCTTATGCATAACTTTTTATTGGTAATAGTGATAACTGCATGTTGCTGTTGTTTAAATATCTGCGATGTTGTAATGGATTTATAAAAAAAAAAACACTTGTTAACATTGACTGTATATAAAAGATGGACATAGCTACCATGATTTCACCCGTTGGTTTTTGACTCAGAATTCTGAAGAAAGATGAAGCGCCTACCTAGAGGCAGAGGAAGCATTGATACTAATGTGGAAGGACAGATATTCTAGTGAATGGGATGGCA
Organism: Paratilapia polleni; assembly: GCA_015106735.1. NCBI lineage: Eukaryota > Metazoa > Chordata > Actinopteri > Cichliformes > Cichlidae > Paratilapia > Paratilapia polleni. The sequence goes on along the minus strand of VUQI01038622.1, from coordinate 17,930 downwards.
AACAATGGCTAAAGCCCCCAGAAAGAGACCCTTCAAATCAAACCCATCAAAGTAGCTTTCTACACTGGAGACTGGAACTCTCAGTGTTTCCTCTAAACTGGTAAGATCAATGCTGTTAATGATAATTTTGCCAACTTTTGAAAGGGACATACTAGCCTAATGTTAATGAAAGGCAATATGTTTGCAAGGTTAGCTTTTCTGTAACATGCATCTCAGACAAAATCCACATGTTGTATGTGATTAGCTTAATTAGTGCTTCATTTCCTCATATCAGTCTGTTAAAGGAAGGTTCTCAGACAATCCATTTTGTTAATCACTTATCTAATATAGAGTAGTGGTGGTAGAGCTGTCATAGGAATAGAGGCAGGGTACATGCTGAACAGGTCACCATTCTATTACAGAGCTAACACAGAGACAGACAACCATTCACTCTCAACATTCACACCAGCGTCCAATTTAGAATACGCAATTTACCAAGCAAGCATGTCTTTCGAAAAGCAAATGCCACACAGGAAGGCTCCAGCCAATCAGGATGTTTGAACTCCTCCTTGCTGAGAGGCAACAGTTCTAACCACTGCACCACCCCAATCTGCATTTTCTTCTTACTTTCTACTACTTCTTTCTTACTACAGGTGTGGGCAATTGCACTTAAACATTCTGGTAAAACACTGTCCTGCAGTGGTTAAAATTTTAGTTAAATTTTGCAAATTGTGATTACAGAAATTACTTTTAATGTAATTATGTCTCATTTTCATAATCATTTAATGCTACTTATTCAGTTTTCTAGAGGTCATTATCTATAACCATCATAACACAGTTATAACAGTTTATGTCAAGATATATTTTTCAGGATCACAGAGAGACAAGTGATTCGACATATATCAAAAGTGTAACTTACCAAGGCAGTCTGTCTGGTGGGGAAAGGTTTCCTCTGGGCAGTGGGTCAGACACTTGCCTTTGTAAAGCTGGAAGCCAGGCTTACACTTGGTGCAGAAGTCCCGACTGAAACATTGCTCACAGTCTGAAGAGCGACACTCTGAGAGGAGAGAGATTATCACACACCCATCAAACACAATGCAGAGCACTTGCTGTATTCATGATTTATGAAATGGTAAAAGGATGAAATGCATCTAAACAGAGGAATTAAAGCTAAGATGATGCTATTTTGAATTTGTCCATTGAGAGAAAAGCTGTTGAAAACTAAAGATGAAAAAGGGAAAAGCATCTTTACTTTCTGAATATCATGTATTTCCTGCATAAACAAGCTGTTATGTTGGGACATAACAGTAACAGATATGAGTCTAAACCAATTCATTTTCTTTGAATTGAAGTGATTTGCTTTGATGTGATTTGATTTAATCTTATTTGCCATAAGTGGCACATGTTGTTTTGTGTGTTGGAATACAGATACACTGTGTCCATCCAACAAAAACAAGCTTCGTGCTTGTGATGATGTTTTGAGTGCACCAGCTGCCAAGGGACTCATTTGTGGCATCTGAAAGCTTTATACATTAATATTAGAACTCATGGTTTAGGCTTTGAGCATTCAGAGTTGATTATATCTTTGCTCTTACTCTGTTTCTCTGAGGTAAGAGCAAATCAGAAAATATTTCAATAATAAATTCTGTATTAAGGTCGAGGGCTGCTGGTTGTAGTAAGTTTGTTTGTTGGGAAAAAATTCTTGTGAACTCTTTCTGAAGGGTTATAGGAATTTCTGAGTTTCCTGGTAAATGAGACAGAAACTATGCACTTTTGGGTAAAGTTTTCTTTTCTTTTATTGGGACAACATGTTTCTGGAAAGAATTAAGCAAGGTGCATCTCGAAGGAAAAAAAAGTGGTCTGAAACTGTAGACTCTGTGTATGCTTTCTGCTTGTTTTTAGTCATTACTTAAGACCTCAAGACAATTGAGTCATATGTACTAATGTGAGTAAGACTATCAGCAAACATTTAGTCACACTGAGAGATCCCAGCAGGTGAAAGAATCCCTTTTTTGTCAAAACGCACTCATGCAGCGGTTGATGTCCTTCCCTCTCTGTCCGTAGTGTCCTGCAGGGCAGGCATGGAGACAAGTTCCATGGTGAGACATTCCATCCCTCTGCAGGAACAGGAAGAGTCGCTCTGGGCAACGCACACAACCGTTGTCCCGGGAACACTCCAGACAGCTCCGACAGTCCTCTGATGTCTCTCTGTGAGCTGCAGGAAACAATGAAGAAGATTAAGCCAGAACTGAATTCAGGAGAGGAGATATTAAAGTGAGCATAGAGGAGAGAGAGTAAGAAATAAATAGAAAGTGAGAAAGTAAGAGCAGAGAAGGGAGAGGGTGAGGAAGGAAAGGAGACAGCACAAATCTTCAAGATACCAAGAGAATTTCTGAAAAAATCCATTGCTGAGCTCCTTGAAATACAGATCTGTATATGCTACAGGCAGGAAGGCATCTCAAGAAACAAAAAATGAACACAGTACCAACACTCAGCTGCATTAACAGCATCTCTATAAAAAAATCATACATCAAAGTGTTATAGTATTTCACTCAATCAAATAGTTCTAATAATTCGTTTTTTATTCTACGCATTATCTTGCTTTTGTAATGGCACACTTCTTTATCAGGTGTTCAGCATCTTTGATCTTTCAAATTGTGCAGCTACATTAGCCTTAATTTTCTGTGAAAACGTAGTAGCCCACAGTGTGCTGCTGTGTTTTGTATGTCTTTTCAGCCTGCACATTGCTTTACAGGAGTTCTGTCCTGACAAAGCTTACGTGTTGCTTTGATAATGTACAGTCCTTAACAGAGTTATTAGACCACCACTCAGTGTAAGGTTTATGCCACAGCTGCCCTAAATTAACAGTATTGGTAATTTACCAAAACCATTTTTTATGTTTCTGTAATGGTTAATCCATCAGTACACACAAGCTCTTTAAGCAGAATGATATTTTTAATGCTAAAATATAACTATTGTTGTCATCTGTGAATTTTCAAATGTACTGTTTTACAAACAAACAGAAAAAAATAGTAAAGCACATTATTTAAAGCACATTATTTTTCATTAAGATGCCAAATTACAGTTATTAACTTGCATTCCTGAACAGAAAAATGTGTTTTAGTGGTTGAATGTTATGCTTGATTAATTTCTGACTTCTCAGAGAAGTCCAGTGTGCCGGCTCAAATTTGGGTATCAAAAACGTGAATTCAGTTTGAAATTCTTCAATCAAAATGGTAAAACATCGAGTGCTCAATGAAAAGGAAAGAGTCCACATTAAAGCACTGCATGATGCTGTACGGTCTTCTTGTTTTTATGACAGGTGGTCTAATAAATTTGTTAAGCACTGTATATATCTAAACACAGCATATTGTAGTGCTTAAATTAGTACTGTAAACTGAAGTGATTAAAACATCCCAAAAATGTAATATGTACAGTAACTATAAGGTACAGTCAGGCTTAAATCTAAGCCATAGTAAGTCTTGTATTATAACAAAAGCAAGTGGCTATATTTGCTCCCAGGTACAGACAAGACTCGACAAACAGAGAAGGAATGCTTCCAATCCAACAGGATATAGAGGGATATGGAAAGACAGGCAAGGTAGGATGGAAATTTGGACTGAATCTGCAGAGGAGGTGAACGGCAGGCAGTGAGAGTGCGTGAGTCTGAACAATCGCAGTCTGATCCCGCAAAATACTCGTGGGCAACTACAGGCACATTTGCTGTGTGTGTCTTTAGGTTAGTGTGTGTATATGTGTGTGTGTGTGTGTGTGTGTGTGTGTGTGTGTGTGTTTGTGCATAAGCAAAAGTTAAACATAGCTTTACACATAAAAAAAAAAGAATTCAGTTCACAGATAGAGGTTACAAAAGGTCATGTAACTTTAAAGCAGCTACAAAGGGAAAAATGATCAACTTTAAAAACAAAGTTTCTGTATCATCATCATCATCAAAACTTGCTTATGTATAGACTTCTTTACTCACTCATTAAACCATCACTGCTTTACACTTTAGATTGATTCCTTTGGATTATTATAATTAGTTATAACATCCACTTGCAATGAGACTAAAAAGGAAAGAAGGAAATGAGACACATAAACTGAATTTTCATGAAAAAAAGCTGCTGATTTTTTTTTTAACTTTGATATTTAAACTTAACTTTTTTAACTGTTCAAATCTGTTTTTAAGTGTTCAAATCAACAGTTATTAACTGCCTTTTAACTGTTTGTTCTTATAGTCACTCTAAAGACAACCACGTTCACATTCACACCTATGGCCACTTGAGAGTCACCAGTTAACCTATCATGCATATGTGTCTCTGTATGTGATAGCCCTATGACAGCTGGGATAGGTTCTTGTGACCTAAACTGGATAAGTGGTTAAGAAAATGGAAAAATAGTTGTAGTCTATTGAGGGCAGTAGATTATTATTATTATTAGTGTTATTATTATTATTACCTGTAGGTCAAAGAAACAAAAAAAAAAGAATAAAAAAGGCTTTGTTCTTTCAACGATAACAAGTCACTGAAGAGCTCTTTTACCAGGAACTTAACCTCAGTGACTGTAGTTAAGAAGCATTTTGGCAAATGCTTTTTTTTTTCTCTAGCAGCTGTGAAAGTAACTCATTAGATGAAAAATAATGTTCTGTGAACGCTCATCAACTTTCAACAAAGGGCAAAGGCTTCATTTTAGGGCTGCCATTTTGTGGCCATTTTGTTGGTCTTTAGTGATAGGGATTCCCCTTGCCTTTGGACTGGAGGAAATGTCAGACTGAAGTTTTAAATGAACTGCAGTGACTACAATTCTGATCAGTCAGGCTAGCCCTTCAATTCAAGACAGAACCTACTTTTTCTCACTCAAACAATCCTATCAAGGTTAACAGTGAAAAAAATTATTAGAGAAGTAAACCAGATCATGTTAAGTTTAAAAGTTAAATTTTAAAATTTAAATTTAAACTTAACATGATCTGTTGAGTTTTAAACCTCATGTATGTTGTCATACATATGAAATGTGTAACTGCACCTGATGCCACAAACAGAGTTTGATTTTCTGATAAACTGTCAGTTTATGAATGGCACAAGTCCAGTGTGTCAGACAGTAATAGCCCTACTGTTTATAGAGATTAAAGTCCACCTGTGTGTACTTTAATCTCGGTATAAATACAGCTGTTCTGTGAAGGCCTCAGAGGTTTGTTAGAGAACATTAGAGAACAAACAGCATCATGAAGACCAAGGAACACACCAGACAGGTCAGGGATGTAGTTGTGGAGAAGTGTAAAGCAGGGTTAGGTTATAAAAACATATCCCAAGCTTTGAACATCTCATGGAGCACTGTTCAATCCATCATCTGAATATGGAAAGAGTATGACACAACTGCACACCTACCAAGACATGGCTGTCTACCTAAACTGACAGGCCAGGCAAGGAGAGCATTAATCAGAGAAGCAGCCAAGAAGCCCATGGTAAGTCTGGAGGAGCTGCAGAGATCCACAGCTCAGGTGGGAGAATCTGTCCACAGGACAACTATTAGTCGTGCACTCCACAAATCTGGCTTTTATGGAAGAGTGGCAAGAAGAAAGCCATAGTTGAAAGAAAGCCATAAGAAGTCCCGTTTGCAGTTTGTCACAAGCCATGTAGGGGGCACAGCAAACATGTGGAAGAAGGTGCTCTGGTCAGATGAGACCAAAATTAAACTTTCTGGCCTACATGCAAAACGCTATGCTCTCCATCCAATCTGACTGACCTGGAGTCATGCAGTCTCTAGATGTGCAAAGCTGGTAGAGACATACCCCAACAAGCTTGCAGCTGTAATTGCAGCCAAAGGTGGTTCGCCAAAATATTGACTCAGGGGGCTGAATACTAATGCACGCCACACTTTTCAGATTTCTATTTGTAAAAAATTTTGAACACCATGTATCATTTTCCTTTCACTTCACAATTATGTGCTACTTTGTTTTGGTCTATAAAAAATCCCAATAAAAATACAAATAGTGTCAGCATCAAAATGATCGATATTAAACCTGAGAAAACATCTATAGCCTGTACATAACACTTCTACTTTAATGAAACATTTAAAAAAGTAATCAAAAACTAATCAAATATAAGTGCTTTACTTCGACAAGGTAGTTAAAAATTGTCATTTTTAAACTACTTTTTTGTTACTTATTACACTTTACAGGGTAACTAGTAATCTGTAACCTTTTACATTTCATCAGTATCCTTCTGAACACTGACAAGCAATATAGCTGGGAAATAGAAAATTACACACTGATGAGTGCAAAGCATCAGTGAAAAAAGCTGAAACCAAACCACAGGTCTAATCTAAGAAGATAGCAATGCAGTCAGTCTGCATTTAGCATAGGTGGTGAACTAAAAAAAACCTTTGACCTCCTATGTTCAGGATTTGTTTTGAAGTAATCTTAGCATTAAAGACATATTATATTAAAAAGAATAAAGTTGAAAAGACATTGAGTATATAAGTCAAATGCAGAGTGGAACAGAATAGATTTCACCATAATAACTCAGGGATCCATTTCACTGAGATTTAGGAACCACTGAGCTCTCAACCCATTGTCTGAAAAACAGTTCTTTACACATATGCTATCGATCTGCAGGCTTAAGGGACTTTTAGAGGAGCGGCAGGTTAAGGTAGCTTAAAACGCTGAACTTTGACCTTGCATGGGATTGCCCTGGGTTTTTAACAAGCACCAGGTGTAACAAGATCTTTTGGGGTTTCAGGGAAACATGTTAGCATTTTGGAAAGGGCTTACACCCTAAAACGTAATTTACAAAAACATGAGAACATAAGGAAAGTGAGGAATAAAGATCATCGAAAAGGTTCAAATAGAAGCAATAGGGAAACAATATTTTCCACCAGTTTTAATGGCAACAAGTTCTCCAGCTTAACGATCATATCCTTTCCTATAGTTTTTTCCTGCCATCTGAAGTGACCCATGTTAGCATTCTAGTTTAAGAAAGTGACCTATTTTGCTTCGAGGTACAGTAGGTATAGTTCTTCCTCAATGAAAGTAACAACTCCAGCACATGCTAACACACGTATTCTCCTGACAGAACTCACCTTTTTGTAAGAATGGGTCCTAAAAAGCAGCTTACAGAGTTGACATATGGGGTTGTTCTTTGTGTGTAAGGTGAAACATTTTAAAAAATGCAATGAACTACAAAAATCTAAGTTGTGTTGACGTGATTTTAAATGTTCATTATATGGTGTGTGTTAAAAAACCCAATCAAAAAAACAAACAAACAAGCAAGTTATTCTAGTTATGTTAGAAACTAACATACTTACTGCATTTTTTTTTTAACATTTATGAACTCCATACTATTTACACATGTTCAGTATGATACTATGAAATGTGATTGTGAAAGGTGCTTTTGCCAGCAGTTCAGCAGTTTGCCTTTCACTGATCCTCTGGTAGAAATAGCACGAATTCTGTTTTAGGGTGGATTTTCTCAGTAACATACAGCAGCTGCTTCTGTAGATGAAGCCAAAATTTCCACAGTGCTCCATAATGTGTACATTAATAAGAAAAATGTGCCAGGTGGGGTTACATGCTAACAAAAACACAAGCTGTAAGGTCTCTGCTGACATGTGTGGCTGTCCAGACAACTGATAGCAGTTGAGTTAAAGATGTGCTGCTATTTAACACGTTTTTGACCACTATAAGCTTGTGTTACATTTTCATATTCTTCATGCAAACCTTAGATGATAAAGCAGAGCCCCTGAAGACCTGTAAAGTCTTTGTCTTGACAATATAGCTTGTTTGCACAACTTAACTTATTTGCACATTATTACCTTGAGTGCACATGATAAAACTATTACCTCACATGACCTTATGAGCTCTGTATGGTCCTAATAGACTGCTTTCATTCTTATGCGAATAAAATGCGGCTTTGCTGTTAAGCAGTTATGTTTGTGGACACAGTGTCTGAACATACATACAACCAATTTTGTAGTATAATATTAATCAACACTGAAACTGAAAAAAATGAAATTAAAATGAACGTGCTAAAAAAAAAAAAAAAAAAAAAAAAAAAAAAAAATTCAACAAAAAAAAAAAAAAAATTATT
>VUQI01038621.1:3143-16645 GCA_015106735.1 Paratilapia polleni | reverse complement strand
TTCTATAAACTACTGACAACATAACTCCCAAATTCCAAATATAAATATTTTCATTTAGAGCATTTATTTGCAGAAAATGAAAAATGGTCGTACGTGGCTTGATTCATGCGTCCTTCGCAAAGACGAATCTGCCCAACTCCAGCCTTACTGAACCATCCCCAGATCATCACCGATCCTCCACCAAATTTCACAGTCGGTGGGAGACATTGTGGCTTGTAGGCCTCTCCAGGTCTCCGTCTAAGACTCATCAGAGAAGATGACTTACTCCAGTCCGCTATGGTCCAATCCTTATGGTCTTTTGCAAACTTCAGCCTGGCTCTTCTTTGCTCCTCATTGATGAAGGGCTTTTTTCTAGCTTTACACGACTTGAGCCCTGCCTCTGGGAGCCTGTTTCGAACCGTTCTCGCTGTGCACTTCACCCCTGCCATTTGCCATTCTTTTTGTAGGTCACTTGATGTCATCCTACGGTTCCTGAATGACATTCGAATGAGGCAACGGTCATCCTGGTCAGTGGAGAGTCGTTTTCGACCTCTGCCAGACTGTAGCTTTGCTGTTCCCAATGTCTGCTTCTGCTGCAGTGCAAGCACTGGGAAAACATGAAACTCCACACAGAAGGACCCTGTCACAAGTTTCACCCATCCATCTTCTTCTGCTTATCCAGTTCAGGGTCATGGGGGGGCTGGATCCTATCCCAGCTGTCATAGGGCGAGAGGCAGGGGACACCCTGGACAGGTTGCCAGTCTATTGCAGGGCTAACACAGAGAGACAGACCAGACTAAACCGTGGCCAATTTAAATTTGCCAATTAACCTGGGAGGAAGAGAACCCACAGGGAGGACACGCAAACAGAAAGGGCCCAGCCGGCCGGGGGATCCGAACCTAGGACCTTCTTGTTGTGAGGCAACAGTGCTAACCCACTGTCCTGAAAAACAAACTTCTTAATCAAAAGGTCTGGGAATTTGTCAAATGCGCATGCGTTAGAGTAAAATGGATAATAAAAATCCATATTCTATAAGGATATTATTGAGATATTTCAAAGAAATCTGAACAAAGCATACAAGAACAATTACATAGTTACGGTCATGTGTATTATGACAATACTGATATTTCATTATCAATATTATCAGTACACGGTTATTGTGATACCCCTAATTTGACTGTAGGTCAAAACATCTCCTTTTTCTCAATGTTTTATTTATCTTTTTACATCTTTACCCAAAGGATTAATCAATTAAGTGAGAAATTAACTGACCAATTAGTCAATAATAACTAGAAATAATTACAATTATTAAAATATAAACAACCAATGAAACGACTTTATCTACTGCCTGTGCCACATCTAGACAACATCTAGAACAACTACAAACTACATTGAAACAAAGCACTGGCAGTGGAAATCATTTTCCAACGGTCTGAATACACCAAATATTCAGCTGAAACTTCACACTTTTGGAGCCCAGTCAGCATTGTGGGTTCAAAGCTCCACACAGTCCTGCTTCACACTAACAACCGCAGGTCATGTCCACCTGCAGAGACCCTGCTGGCCTGTGTCTGTTTGCACTGGAGTGACAACATTTCGTTTCCACGTTCACACTGGCAGCACTGACAGTCTCGTCTGTGTAGCAGCTGTGGATTAATGACAGTGAGAGTAAACAGCGCAGAAATGCAGACCTGAGGCTGTGGTTTTTGACTCCCGATGATGAGCCTTTCCTTGGAAAATGTCACATATTGTCACTAGGGTTGCTTTTCATTTTCTAAGTTAATCTGCTGATTTCTGCAGTAGCAATTAACTGCAGAGTGTGAGAAATAAGAAAGAAAATGTATGATTAAAATTTACCGGAAGATCACAGGGCCAAAACGATGCCTTCAAATGTCTTGCTTTGTTTAACTGAGTCGAAAACCAACCATCAATCATGTTGAGGTCAATAACAATATCTTAGTATCCTTGACAGTTTAAAGGTACACTTCAGGTTTAGAGCCACAATTAAGATCATACAGTAACATTAGTGGCAGGAGCCAGTTTATTTCAGTTAAACTGAACTCTGACACATACATTAACTGTAATGTCTGACTTTTAAAGCGTGGAAGTAAATAACACCTTGTGGACTTCAAATGTTTGTGAGTTTAAAGAGGTGCCCTTCAGACCGGACAGAAGTAAACTGTGAAAGTGCGACTGAACGTACCCCAGTAATGATTTTACGGTGGTTATTTCTTTTATTTCCCTTCTCATTCTTGGTCCTCTGACTCTCCAGCTCTTGTGTCCCAAATAAAGACGCTGCCTGTTCAGCCGACCTGTCCTCTCCTTTGGTTACTTCCATGCTGCTGAGCGCAAAAAAAAAAAAAATGAAAAAGAAAAGCTCCTGCCAGTGTTTTCCAGGAGGGACTGAGTGGCTGGGCTCCAGCACTCAGGAACATATACACGGAGTATATGCCCTGAAGTAGATAGCACCGCCTTTCTGACGTCTTCAAGTTTTTGCAAAGCAGAGACATGTGTTAGATCTGAGGGAGTAGGAGGCTCCGAAACTCATAAAAGCAGAACAGACTTCAACTCCCTGTTATTTTGCCTAATTTTCCTGCATCTGAATCAGATTAACGGGGGTAAAAAATTATTGCTTTATCCACTTTAAAACGAACCAGAGCCTCATTTTAAAAAAGAGACAGGCACATTCCGAATATTTAGGTTTATGCATTGTCTCAAAAGTTTTCACCACTTCTAACCTCTCAGCTTTAGGACAAGAAAAAGTTTACAGGCAGATAGTTGTGAGGAAGGTCGATGAAAATCTACTTTAAAGGCGGTGGGGTTGCCGCCATCTTGTGGCCAGATTTAAGCGGTGCACTGGGTCATATTTCGACGGTTGGGTCCCATAAAAATCAGAAACAAAAATCTAAATTTAACACAAATAGGAATCTAAGGCTTTCCGCTTGAGCCCATTATTATTCACCTTTACTTACCGTTGACTAATTTGATCTTCTTGGTGATGGTGAAGGTTGAGTTGCGAAGTTGCTCGCGAGGAATCATGCCCAAAAGTTAGTTGAGCTATAACGTACAGCTCATAACTTTCAAATAATCAAAAACCAAATAAATCAGTTCAAGTTGCTTCTATTCCAGTCTTTGGACGTTACGCCTCTCTCCACATATTCCACCTGGATTAAGACTCAAACAGGTGTGTGACTAGTATCATTAGGCGTTTCCGTTAAGGCAGCGAAGGATGTGACCAGCAGGGGGTGCTGCACCACCTCTTCAAGATACTATTCAAATTTACTTTGTCCTGCACAAAAGATGTTCGGTCTCATAACAAAGTATAAAACCTTTGATTTTAACAATTTGGACTTTTGCTAGGAAAAAAAAAAAATTAAAATAGTCACTACATAATAGTTCATCGACTAATGGAATTATTCATTATTTCAAATTTGTGTATTCTTTTGCAGAGACGCGTTATCATAATGATTTAAAAAAATATTGTTCATTTTGAGAATAAAGTTGAAATTTTGAGAATAAGGTCGAAGTTATAGTTTGAGAATAAAGTCATAATTCTATTTTGAGAATAAAGTGGAAATGTCGAGAATAAGGTCAACTCCCTTATTCCCTCCATGGACGTTTTCCAGTATGCATTCTTGTGTGTACTTGTGTTCTTGTGGACTTATGAAATGTCGTCAGTCGCAGCCTGATCTTCTGATACTACATACTCCCTCTGTACTGTATGAAGGTGTAACCATTGATATCCTTGCATCTATCCATTGCCAGCTATTTCACTTTGCACAAATGTGGGCAAATATTCCAAGTGTTTTTTTTTCTTCTGAGGAGATGCAGTTTTCTGCACCATCTCTTCAAAGTCCTTGTCACCAGACTGTGTTTATGTGCTAAAAGAGAAAAGTTTCTGAAAGTATTCCATTTTAAAACCCGTTAGAGTAATGTCAGGTTATTTAACCCACAAGTAGGGTCATGTATATCAGTGATGATGATGTTACAAAATGTTCTAATGGAATTATTTATGTCTTTCAAACATCTTTTTTCAAAAATCTGTTTTAGCTTCACAGTTCCATCAGGTCTGTAAGCCATGCTTGGCTGGTTTAGAAGGGATGTATTGCCTGAAACTGCACCTGGCTCTGAAAGCTACCAAGTGTTCATCCACACAGAGATCAGTGCCAGGGAGTGTATTGTATTTGGATAACTGGGCTACAAATATTGCCCAAAGATCCCTGAAAGCAGCATGTTTCAGTTATCCTTGTCACACCAGTGGACCAATACCTGTAAGAAAAATAAACATGAAAAGTAGGAGTAGTAGACTGATGAACTCATGGTATTTTTAAAATGTCATAGCAGCACATATGCACTTGAAGGTTGAAAACAGTGACAACTCCAGAGTTTCTTCCAAACGTTACTATTGAACATTTCATACACGATCCTGTGTGACCTACTCCTCCTATCCCATATTTACAGCAACATTTTTGAGTTGTCATGATATCTAGGGAAGAGCTCTGAAACTGGTATTACTCACCGAATGACACTTAACATTCATAAATAGCTCTGCCGCTCGTTAAAGTGAGTCATTATAATGCACACCCAGTTATAGGTGCATTAAAGCTATGTTGTTAAGCTTCATGCACAAGTGGATGTGGATATGGACACCCGTTGGCCACAACAAAATGATATGCAATTCCTGAGCAGGTCTGCTAGTACACACACACACACACACACACACACACACACACACACACACATATATATATATATATATATATATATATATATATATATGTTTTTTTTCTTTTTTTTTTTAAAACAAAGAAAAAGCTAAAGTCCCATTTACTGGAGCCTGGAGATCCTGAAAATGATCACAGGAGTTAGCAGTAAGTGTTAAGAATAAAGCATACACAGTTGGATTGTGTAAAAGTTTCATTGCAGCTTTTGCAATATACCTAACTTTGTATATTATGTTGTTGTATCGTGTATTAACTTATCTGTTAGACTGCATGGATATTTTGACCATTTTGACCCAATGAAAATCCAACTCGGATCACTGGGTTGCCCCTTTAAATGTTTAGGAGCAGTGTGCAGGCTGTAGTCTTACCTGATGTTGCTTTTCAGTAGCCTCGCTGTGATTTGCTTCTACTGTAACTACACTCAATTATTAAATTATTTAACACACACAAAAAAAAATAGTTGCACGGACATATCTTCTGTCTGCAGAAAGCACTTGAATTCACACTCTGAGTACTGTGCTGTTGTAGGAAAGCATCCACAAGATGGTGCTGTTGCAACACTTTTCAGGTTTTTTTACATCTTCCTCCCTGTAGTAGAGCCGTTTTCATGTCACTTCAAGCAGTGATATAACATGATACTGCTCCTGATCACTAACAGCTTTAACAGCTCTGTGAGGTCCAGGTTTCTTTCACATCCAGCTGTGTCCGATGGTGTGATAATTTTTATCACATGTGGCTGGTACCCCTGACCTCTGACCCCTGTACTCATAAACAGCCCAGGGTGAAATGTTCTCGCTGTCTGTTTATTTTTGTCTCCCAATGTGTGTGTGTGTGTGTGTGTGTGTGCTGCATAAGCCTAATTTTGTGTTTTCATTGTAACCTATAGGGCTGTGCATGCAGGCCCGAATGTGTGTTTTCATGTCATGGTTACAGTGAGTGTGTCTGTGTGTGTATTCTGCTCAGTGAACTGCATGTCTCTCAGCTGTGTCTCCCTACAGCTGTCCCTGACTCAGCTGGATGTTACAACATGACCTTTAATACTGCCCTACACATTTGGCACTTAATGTCCACATAAGTGTGACCTAATGCTCGGACTGACAAAATAATCCAGATGAACCCTTTTTTTTTTTTTGGAACAATGAGCTGCAAAGCATTGTTCATGGGAGTCAAGTGATTTCAAGCTTGTTTTTCAGTTTGAACATTTTATTGCTTCAAAGAATCTTTGGAATAAATGGAAAAGGACCCTACTATACACCCACTCACTGCTCGTTAATGCAAGTATCTAATAAGCTAATCACATGGCAGCAACCCAACACACTGACCTGCTGAAGTTCAAACTGAGTATCAGAAAGGGGAAGAAAGGTGATTTAAGTGACTTTGAACGTGGCATGGTTGTGCCAGACAGGCTGGTCTGAGTATTTCAGAAACTACTGATCTACTGGGATTTTCCCACACAACTATCTCTAAAGTTTACTGAGAACGGTCGTAAAAAGAGAAAATATCCAGTGAGTGGCAGTTCTCTGGGTGAAATTGCCTTGTTGATGCCAGGGGAGAATGGCCAGACTGCAGCAGCAACAGTAACTCAAATAACCACTTGTTACAACCAAGGTATGCAGAAGAGCATCTCTGAACGTACAACATGTCAAACCTTGAAGCAGATGGGCTGCAGCAGCAGAAGATCACACTGTGCCACTCCTGTCAGCTAAGAACAGGAAACTGAGGCTACAATTCACACTGACTCAACAAAATTGGGCAATAGAAGATTTAAAAAAAATGTTGCCTTGTCTGATGAGTCTCGATTTCTGCTGCAACATTAGGATGGTAGGGTCAGAATTTGGCATAAACAATAAGAAAGCATGGATCCATCCTGCCTTGTATCAATGGTTCAGACTGCTGCTGGTGGTGTAATGGTGTGGGGGAGATTTTCTTGGCACACTTTGGGCCCCTTAGTACCAACTGAGCATCATTTAAACACCACAGCCTACCTGAGTATTGTTGCTGACCACTTCCATCCCTTTATGACCACAATGTACCCATCTTCTGATGGATGCTTCCAGCAGGATAACACACCATGTCACAAAGCTGAAATAATCTCAAACTGGTTTCTTGAACATGACAGTGAGTTCACTGTACTCAAATGGCCTCCACAGTCACCAGATCTCAATCCAGTAGAGCACCTTTGGGATGTGGTGGAACAAACATTCACATCACGGATGTGCAGCTGACAAATCTGCAGCAGCTGTGTGATGCTATCATGTCAATATGGACCAAAATCTCTGAGGAATGTTTCCAGATCCTTGTTGAATCTGTGCCACAAAGAATTAAAGCAGTTCTGAAGGCAAAAGGGGGTCCAACCCAGTGCTAGCACTAGGTGTGGCCAGTGATTGTATATGCAACTTTGTCTTTCAGTGAAGAAGAAAATAATGATGAATCAAAGTTTGAAATTGTAAGCCTGGTTAAAATAACCTCTTGAAAACAAAGGGTTAGGGTTTGAAGAGTTTGAAGAGTTTGAAGTATACTTTATTTCTCAGCTGGTTGAAACCAGAGACCCAACGGCGAGTTCAGATGCTTTAAAGTTGGAAAACCTTCAGTAAGAGGTTTAATAATGACCTAATAATAAGGCACAGTAACGACTTTAATTATACTGTGCCTTGAAAAAAGAGTTAAAATGCTTTAACAGGGAAGCAAAAGACAGATACTCAGAAGGTAAATTAAAATAGAAAGCCAAATGAAGGCCAAAATGAGATGTGGTTAGGCAGAAGTGAAGTTAAGGTAAAGTGAAAACAACAACAAAGAAGAAAATGTCAACATATAAATAATACCAATAAAATAATAAAAGTTATTAATAGTAAAGACTAAAGAAGACACTTAAAGAAACTGTAAAAAAGACAGTAATGTGCAACAGTTTGCAGTTTTACAATGACCTCTGAGACTGCTGAAAAAATTTAAAGCTGTCAGCAACACTTGAGACTGAGAGTGGAGATGCCTCAACCCAGATAAAGCCTTGATTTATAAATAATACACTGTGGAAAAGCAGCAGTTGGTGCAGTAGGTTAAAGAATTCATCAGCTGACAGTTACAAGCACATCCTCCCCATGAGATTTACTCTAGACACTTGAGTTATTCCTTCCACTTGGCACAATCCTCAGCCAATATTGAAGGCTTCTATCTTCACAGACATATCTGTCACTAACTACCTGTCAGCATTTACAGTGGAGCTCCTGTGCTTTCAGTCTACTGTTTGCTTTTGCTGTTGCCCTGAAATAATGAGTGCCCTTCAAAGATTTTGATGTACACTTACCCACAACTGGAACATGTTGATATATTTTAGGTTTTAACTGAGGTTTGATTTAGGGACTGACAGCATGTGACATTAAAACACTAGACATACGTTTTATAATAATTGTTTGTTTTAGCTTTATCTTGTTTGTAAGATGAGAACAAAACCGAATTATGTGCTCACAAGAATACGTTATTCAGTTACTGAACTGTGTAGCTGCCAAAAGGTCCAAGAATAAAATTATTCACACCTACAACACATTACGGAGGAGTGAAAGCTAGTGCATACACTTTTCAGTTCAGTTCTCAGACTTTCACTTTTGCTAATGATGCTGCAAATAGGCTGAAGTTGCATGTGACACTTAAAAAAGCTGTGGAGATGCTGTCATACCTGCTGTTATGATGGAGAGTTTCCCTAGGTTTTCATTTTTCTATCTGGCTTAAAGGAAGGCAGATATTTTTAGTTAATTTAGCACTGATAGTAGGCTGGCTGTTTGTTCCTACCCCCTGAAATGACCCTTGTACATCTTGAAATTACAGTGCTTAACAAATTTATTAGACCACCACCAGGTTTATGCCACAGTTGCCCTAAATCAACAGTATTGTAATTACCAAAATCATTTTTTATGCTTCTGTAATTGTTAATCCACCAGTATGTGCAAGCTCTTTAATCAAAATAATATTTTTAATGCTAAAATATTATATAATTGTTGTTGTTGAATTTAATGCTTTACAAAAAAGCAGAAAAAATAGTAAAGCACATTATTATTTTTTGATTAAGATGCCAAATTACAGTTATTTACTT
Organism: Paratilapia polleni; assembly: GCA_015106735.1. Classification (NCBI taxonomy): domain Eukaryota; kingdom Metazoa; phylum Chordata; class Actinopteri; order Cichliformes; family Cichlidae; genus Paratilapia; species Paratilapia polleni. The sequence goes on along the minus strand of VUQI01038621.1, from coordinate 7,858 downwards.
GCATTCCCGAACAGTAAAATTCTGAAAAAAGTTAAGAAGTCCAAATTAAGAGGTAGGGGCACAAACAGCCACCATTTAAACAAGAGACTTCAGTCTGAGTGTGATTTGGATTTGACTTTATAGTTGGTGTTTGGTTAGGTTTAGACACAAAAACTACTTGATTAAAGTTAGGAAAAGATGGATGAATGGATAATAATGAAAAAGTCTTGCAAATATATTAGATTTTTTCTTGTAAATTTGTGAGGTTTTTCTCTCATTTGTTCCTGGTTGTACAAATGACCTGTGTGATTGTTTTCAGGGGGAGGACAGTTTCAACTGGCTTATTGGACTTACTTACATAAAAGTTTGTGGAGCTATTTGTCCCCATCAGGAAAAATTCTCTTTGGTGATCCATTAACGTTTCATATAATGGGAGGATTTTGATCTCTTTTTATGTATACATATGTTAACCAGCAACAAACTGGTTTGCAGAGTAAGGTAAAGAATAACTAGCATCCTGAGATGTTATAAGGACTGCAGCATCCTACTAAGTTAACTGGCAGCCTACATAGCTAAGTTGTTAGGTCAGCATATTTAATCATCTGGTTTTAGCTGTCTGTGTGCACAACTAAGTTAGACTACTTTGTGTTCACTGTTAATTAGCAAATGTCACCCTGACCAATTAAAATTATAAACAATCAGCATTTTCAGTGTGTGCATATTAGTATGCTAGTATTAGGAATGAATTAGTACAGCTATGCAGACATGGTAACATGACTGACATCCATCCATCCAGTTTCTGAACCGTTGATCCAGTTAAAGTACATAGAAGCTGCCTAGACCCTGGACCCTGCCTAACCTGCGATAGACACGTGTTATCACAGGGCACATTCACACCTGTACCCTATTTACAATCACCAGTTAACCTAACATGCGTGTCTTTTAACTGTGGGAGGAAGCTGGAGTACCCAGTGAGAACCCTTGCGAGAACAAGGAGAACTTGTAAACTCCACACAGAAAGGCCCTTAGCTGGCCTGTGGATTCGAAGTCAGGACCCTCTTGCTGTGCGTTAATAATGTTTCACTTTAATTAAAGTTTAATTCTGCATGAACAACTACAAGTAAAAGTGAAGCATAAAGGCTAAGATAAGCATAAATACTACCCTCAATGAAGAGAAAGGATGTCCCCCAAAATTTAAGGCACACAAGGGAACAACACACATAATCTGCACATTTCCTCAGGGTTAAACAATCATGCTTTCCCTATGAAAGACCAGAGCTGGTACAAAATGTTTGTTTTACGTAGCTTTCTGTTGCATAATTTGGGCGGCAGTGGCTCAGGAGGTAGAGCGGGTTGTCTGGTAACTGGATGGTTGGTATTTCAAATCCTGCTCCATGCCAGCCATTCTGCCGTTGTGTCCATGGGCAAGACACTTTACCCACCTTGAGGCTGTTGGCGCGGATTGGCAGCCATGTTTCCGTCAGCCTGCCCCAGGGCAGCTGTGGCTACAGATGTAGCTTACCACCACCAGTGTGTGATTGTGGAGTGAATGAATAATGGATTCAATGTCAAGCGCTTTGGGTGCCTTGAAAAGAGCTATAAAAATCTAATCCATTATTATAATTTGTGTATTTTTGCAGGTGTGTTATTTATTCTTTGTGACAGAATAAAACCAGAAAAAGACATCTTCCAGTGGGGAAAAATCTCATGAGGTTAATGTCAGATGAGCTTTCTATCATAGACTAAATATATTTTTGGAAATGAACCCCTGCACAGAGAGAACAGCAGGAAAAGAAATGTACTCTGCACAAAGTGACAGTGTGGGACATATAGTAACAGACAGTGGTGTCCCTGCATCTCTCCACATATAAATGTATCTGTGGAGACATTATGGTCAGTGTCTGCAGCTGCAAACCATTTTAGCCCAGGATGAAATTCTATCATGTGGCCTGCCAACTCTACTCAAAGGTAACATGTAACCTTTTTCTACACTTTCAGCTAGCCATAGTCAACATTCTCATCTTCTGATCTTGGGTCAAGGCTTTTTGTGTAAAATCTGCTTTGCAATGGCCTTAATAAAGATTAAAAAGGGTCGCTTTATTTCCAGGAATACAAGCAAAATATGAATGAAAGGCAGTTATATAATTTTTTATCACATTCACCAGGAAACTGAACAGTGATAAAAGGGGACCTATTAAGATTTTCCTTATTATCTCTCATAAATACAGTTACATTTAGTGGTGGATGCTCATATTAAACATAGTCAGTGTTCCAAACACGGAGGTATGTGTAAATAATCCCTGTGAACCAAAAATCCAGGTTTTAGACTGCTCTAAACACTCCGGTTAAGTCAGCTTTTTCTACTCTTGGATCAGTAAGCGTCAGAGAGAAGAATAGCCTAATCCTCATCTCGGCATACAACTCCTGGGGCAGCCAATCAGACGATGGTGGCTTAAAGGGACAGTCAAGGGAGCTAAAACCACTGGTTTCAGATAGAGGATGAACTGAGGGGCTGCACCAAGGTCAAGTATAAGATAAATACAGATTATTTTGAACTGTGAATCATGCAAAGCTACTGTAGTAAAGTCCAAAATTATGAATATGGAATTGGAGCATAATAGGTTTCTTTTAATGTGTGTGTGTGTATGGAGAAGCACTAACAACAGGATAGTTCTCTTTTTCCTGTGGGATTCTCTTTCCCAACAGAATCAACTCAGTCTTTCTTTAATGCAACTTCAAAACACAGAGGGATGCTGTTCATGGAAACATGTTGGAATTATCCCAGAAAGTTGATTCTGTTCATCTGGATGCAGAGTTTTCAGTGGGAGAAACCTTTTAATCACTCATCCAAGTCATCATCAGTTTCATGATTGTTAATAACGGTTGCTATTAGTAATCATGAAATTGAGCTCGTGGCTCATTGTTCTTTTTTAGTTTTCTGACTTTTTAAAAATTTCTAATTTTTATGTTGCAAAGTTACTGCATAAATTACCATATGGTTAGGGTTAGGGTTTAGGTTTAGAGTTGGGAGTTAGGGGTTCACATATGTCACTATTTGTAGTGCAGCTTGATCTTCGCTAACTGGCTGAGAGAAATCCATGTGGTTTTACCACCATAATTAGAGGGGAGCAAGGTCCAATGAAATGGCCAAATATGGTTTCTCGCCCAATTAAAGGGTTAACCCTCTGGGGTCTCAAGTTGTTGATGACTACAAAAATTCTATTGCTGTTAGACACCTTGGGCTATAAGTTTAAAGAAACCAAACACACCTACACATTTGTCTTTGTGTTTTTCAAAATGATAAATCACTTGTTAAAAAAAAAAATCAGTACATTTCATCCATATATTTTATATGTAATGATTATGTCATGCGACACGTGGACTGAAAAACACCAAAGCAGTTACTTGTCTGTCACTTACAGCATTGGATTTATACATTGTTGTTATGTACAAGAGGCAGCAGGGACATAAAAATAGTGTCCAGTACCCAAACGGTTAGCACCCCTGCTAAAAAAGTCATTTTGTACTGGACTAAACAGATCAATTGAGAATGTATCCACTATGGAAAAAAAATCATTTAAATTGGAGGGTGTCTATCTTTTTAAGTACAGTCATTGATCAGGGAAGATGTCTTTAATTACTTCAATCAATTTGAGCTGAATCAATATCTCAGAGTCAATATGTGACCTTTCTCACTTGAGGTTGGTTTGATGAGGGTCAAGCCATCAAAGTTTATTTGGGATCTATGAGAAGGAAAGCTGGTGTCAGGGTGAGTAATCATGGCTGGAATATTCATACACTGTAGAGTGACAAGTGTTATGTAATAACACAACAGACATGTGACAGGGTTGATTAGAGTGGTTGGTGATGATGCAGGCAGCAGGGATGACTTGTGATGAAGGACAAAGGCTGAGGCAGACAGGAGGATGACAGGTCACTGATGATGTAAGCATAGTTGTAGCTGTATTTAACACAAGTTTTATCTCAGAGCAGGAGAGGGAATACTTACAGAAATCACCAGCTATTTTTATAACCAGTAGGTGATTTCTTAGGCAAAGTTACCAAGTACTCGGCACTTTATGTATCTCAGCTGTGCCAGTTTACTGCTTGTCCTTGCCTTGTTTTTCAAATAATAAACCAATTATCTCAGGATTTTAGACTGTTGGTTGGTTAAAATAAAAAATCTAAATGTGTCACCTTTTGCTATGAGAGATTATGATGGGCATTTTCTATGAATTTTTTTTTATAGGTATTTATAACAAAATCCCTTCCAAGCAATCAAACCAAATCAAACTCCAGTCATTGATTAAACCCTTAAAAACTCATCTGTGTTCATCTTAAAAAGGCTTAGCTGTAACTTAACCTTGTTGACTTTTCTGGTATACACAGATCTATAAATATGCAGATTTCTTCGCTGCCCCACTTCTCCTTCTGCAAGCTTAACTCATGGGGTGAAGTGAGACACAAATGTGTACTGACTGCTTCTTCTGTCATGGTGTCTGGCTTTTGGTTCTTGCTGTTTTTTAGGTTCTAGCTTTGTGCTTGGTGTTAATAGAGTTTGCATTTGTTTTTTTTAGCTCTCTTAGTGTTTTTGCCTTCTTAGTGTTCTTGCTGTGCTCATCTTTATTCCAGTTGAAGAGTTTTTGTGTCTTGTTTTTGTTTCTTGAGTTTCTGCTTAGGTTTGCTATTCTTTAAGAATTTGGATTACTGTTTTTTTTCCCCTCATATTGAGTCTC
>VUQI01038617.1:0-24705 GCA_015106735.1 Paratilapia polleni | reverse complement strand
GGCTGATATTGAGAAATCCTACCAATGGCTGGACAAAGCTGGACTGAAAGACAGCACAGAGGCACTAATCATGGCAGCACAGGAACAAACCCTAAGCACACGATCGATAGAGGCTGGGGTCTATCACACCAGGCAAGACCCCAGGTGCAGGCTGTGCCGAGATGCCCCTGAGATGGCTAACCAACCGGACATAGTAGTGGTGGACAAGCAGAGGAAGAAGGCCGTAGTAATAGATGTAGCAATCCCGAGTGATGGCAACATCAGAAAGAAGGAACACGAGAAGCTCGAGAAATACCAAGGGCTGAGAGAAGAGCTAGAGAAGATGTGGAAGGTGAAGGCAACAGTGGTCCCCGTGGTAACTGGAACACTCGGGGCAGTGACCCCCAAACTGGGAGAGTGGCTCCAGCAGATTCCAGGAACGACATCTGAGATCTCTGTCCAGAAGAGCACAGTCCTAGGAACAGCTAAGATACTGCGCAGGACCCTCAAGCTCCCAGGCCTCTGGTGAGAGGACCCGAGCTTGAAGGATGAAAAAGACCGCCCGCAGGGCGAGTGGGGAATTAAAAAAATTTTTTATTTATACAGTATATACGTGTGTGTGTGTGTGTGTGTGTGTGTGTGTGTGTGTGTATACAGCACAACACAAGTAAGCACAAAATGCAGTTTTTAAATTGCTGCCTTCTGCTCTGACAATGTTCCCCAACTCTGAGGATTGGTTTTTCCAGCAGGACAATGCTCCAATTACAGCATTTCAAACTGTGGGATAAGTATGCGTTAAACACAAGTAAGGATATTTCTATTTGTACAGTGTATCCATTTTGATACACTTCTACTTTGCATTCTGATTACATACACTGTGCAATATGTAGTATACAGGTCTATATTTGATTCCCTCTTTTTCACAATCTGCAGTGCTGTTTACCAGAACTGTCATGCTCAGCACAGCTAATGCATAAAAGTTAAACCATTATGTAGAAAGCTACAAATCTACAAAACACAGTCAGTCAGAGGCCATGGCAGCAGCAGATCCGGCTTCTGACTGGCTGCAAACAAAGATATACAATAAAAAACAAGTTGCTCTTTCCAACTTGTCTTAAGCACAAACTAATGACCAAGACAGTGAGTGCAGAACAAAGTCTTCTCATTTAGTAGGCACTGAGCGGAACACAGTGTTCCAGCCAGCACAATACAACAAGCTGTGTTCAGCTGCTGAGCACTGACAAACAAACACGCACATCAAACCACCCCACCAAATGCACAACTGAGGCATGCATAACACAAGTGTACAAGCCTCAGTTACTGACAGTTTTGAAGCTACAGTATCTACTGTATCCATGCAGTCAGTATTCATATATGTAGACATGGAGGTGTAATTCATGAGTCAGTAGCGAGCAGTCATGTGTAAAATCACTCAGAGGACAGACTGCGACTGCACATGCCGACTTTATATTCACATTAAACTTTGGCAATGTCGCATCCATATGGGACACAGCAGCCAACCCTCACTGCTCTCTACGGCCAACAGTGCTCCATGGCTGCAGTATCCAACCTAGAACTAATTGCGAATGACTAATTCTTCATTAGCAAAAGAGCTCTAGTTACAATGTGTACATCTGTCAACAGAACACAAATCTGCAGTTGGCTTTTTTAGATTAAAGAAATCATCTTTATGAGAACTGCCATTCACATCAAGACAGTAGGGAGATCTGATATTTTTCATGCCATTCTTAACCAGAAGGCTCATTCCAAATCAATATTCCTGCTTTACTTCTGCTTTAATGAGCCTTCTGTCCAAAACAGAAATGGGACTAGTATGGAGGGAGTATAGCATAAAGTACAGAGGGAACTGTGTGGTCATTCTAAATTCTGACTGCACAATGCTTGGCTCACTAAAGAGAAGGAAGGCACCAGCACTCCGGGGCACGCACGTATCAAACGAACATTTTAAACAAAATACTATGCTTGTTCATTTCTATTAAAGCCATTTCAGCTTCACGTCATTTTCATAGACAGCTGAGATAAACTAAGGATGACATTTATTAAACACACATCTTCGGTGCACACATCACAACATGGATGAGTTTGCAAACTCGAGCCCACATTGTCGAGCCCACATCAATTGCACCACCGCATTGAATTCTCTAAGGATCTCAGTCAACAGGGCCGTGATAACCCAGCCTTCGTGTTGAGGGTCATTAGTGGTGACAGGAGTTGGTTCAGGTCACGAGTTCCAGCCAAAGGTGTCTGAGGTAGCACAACAATCTGAACTGTGGCATGTGCCATCCTGTACACGCTCATACAAACACAACTGACCGAAACTGACCGAAATGCTGTGAGTGTTATATCACTTCACAAGGTGACCACATCGGATGGATCAAAGCCAAATGTAGTTGCGGTACAGATCTGATAGCCCCAGCCTCCTAACTTTCAGTCTGTATCTCATAGAGGAGTCCTGCACCATTTTGAAAACATTTTCAAGAACTTAATAAATGTTGAAATTATTTATTATGTTCTAGCTTTTACAAACAAGCCATTACTACCAGTTGGGTATACAACTACTCAGCAGTGCAATATTCCCTAAAAAGACACAGTACACTTGTCTTTGCTATACATGACAGTAATGTAAAACTCTTTAGATTTTTAACTGCTGGTCTAGACCAATAGTTCTACTAACTCATATGTGTAAAATGCCCCATCTGCCTCTCCCCTGTTCTTCACAATTCCCTCCCAACACAGTTTTTCACCAACAAAAACGGCTGGTGGGAAAGAAGTTAAGGAAATGAGATAAACAAGCATCTCTCCAAGTGCAGTCACATTAAGCTTTAATTTAAAAATCAATCCACCTGTCAGAAACACTGTCCATCTGTTTTCTCTCATTTGATGATGGATCAGTGTAGATGCTCACACTCACACATGCCTACGCATGCCTGGTCATGTCTGCGTTGCAAATGTCATCTCAGTGGAGATGAGACATGAAACTACAGCGATTGATTACGAATCTCATAATAATGACAATAATTTATTGCATCAATAGGGAAATCAATAATTACCCTGAATGGCAAGCTATGGCCTATCACTTCGACCATTTTTGATCTCAGACATCATAGTCCACAGCACAACCCTACTAGATACTACAGTAAAGCTAACGGAAAACTAGAAGATTACTGCACTGTGCTTTTAAGTTAGTACTGCCAAGTGTGTTGACCCATATAAATAGATCCTAAAATAAATGTGTGATCACAGCAAGAGGCAGGAACACTTAACAAGTGACATAAAACCAAAATTTACAAAATAAATCTTAATGGCTATGATTTTGTTTTAAACAAACCATCTCCAAATTTAAAACCTATAGAATTTTTTAAACCTTAGTTTTCTTGATTTTATTTTCAGACATTTTAATGAAAGCATATATACAAATGGTAAATGGACTGGTACTTATATAGCACTTTTCTACTCAGTTTTGAGTACTCAAAGCGCTTCATACTACATACCACATTCACCCAGTCATACAGCACTTTTATCTATATTTAAGTGCTTAGCTAACATTCACACACACACACACACAGACACACTCCGATGAATGCATCGGAGGCAATGCAGGGTTCAGTATCTTGCCCAAGAATCCTTCGGCATGCAGACTAGGGGAGCCAGGGATTGAACCACTGACCTTCCAATTAGTAGACGTCCTGCTCTACCTCCTGAGCCACAGCCGCCACTACAAGTGAATATCTCTCACAGAGGAAGAAAAACCTGCCTGCCAGTGTAACTGCAATCTATTCAATTTCTGCAAATCGATCAAAACTACACTACAACTACAACTATCGATCAAAACTACACAATATGAGAAATTATCATTCGTGAGTCCTGAGGATCATTGGATGCATTTACTGTATGAGTTTAACTATGTTTATTACCTGGTATGGTTGGTAGGCTGAATGGTCAGACAGGAAGTCCAGCTGTCGGTCCAATAAGAATTCCACCGCTGTTACTGATGACAACAGGCGCTCCCCCACCACTGGCTTAAATGTCTGCAAACAAAACACACATCATGGTCAACACCTGCAATTATACAGTGGAACAGCTCATTTCTGTGAGCAATCAGATCCAACCGTCTCACTGCAATATATATAGATCTAAGTATTTTACAGAATTATTCAATTCTACAGCAAATGTACAGTATGATTCATTTTGGAGCTGCAGTTCTCTGGGACGAAATCAAATGTCAGAGAATTAGAGAAAGAAATGTAGGAAGAGGAAACGGGAATGAAGTAAGAGAGACAAATAACAGAGCTATAGAAAAGATTAGAGGGAGGAAAAGCACAAGTGGAGACATGATGAAGAGAGACAGAGAGAGAGCAGGGCATATAAGAAGAGCTCCAGATGAATAAATTAATGAGTAGAGGAAGTCTGACAGTTCAAAGGCAGTACACTCCACTTTGATGTTACCTCTTTTACACAAAGACACGCAAACGCTCTCTGACGATGCCTGTCAGCCTTCAGTTCGAGCTCAGCTGTTGCTGCACATGCTACACAGAAACAAGCTGCACTATACACAAGTCAGTGCAATGCAGTCACAGTATTTACAGATACAGTTCTCATTAAGCAGAGTTTGTTTTCAAGTTTCTTTATAACTGAACCAAACCACTTTTATATATTTTACTGCCTGACATCAGTCAACCAGTCAAAAATCAATGTACAAATGCAGTGAGAGAAAGAGGGTCACAGCAATAGGCAAGTGCATGTTTATAAGTGTAGATAGCAGGGGCTGGTGCTGCTCTGATTTATGGTTACATAACAAGGTCAGTCTGGTGGAGAGATGAGAGATTAGAGGTGAAAACCATGACTGCTATGGCCCTCTCCTTCCAAACACAGACCCACAGGAGGCAGAAGCACATTGTGTGTGCAAGCAAAACATGATACTGTGTGTGTGCAGCTCTATTTCTGTCTGTCTATACAGATCACATTTCCAGCATTCAGTAGCAGAATTGCAGCTGCTAGCACAGGCCACACTTCTGCATATTCTTTAGGAAATTATTTGTATGTAATGTGCAAATGTCAATATCGTCCAGAATCTCATACTTCATCATCACCATTTCTGACAGTGACTAACATTATCGGGCTTCTTATGGTCCCTGGCGGTGCAGGTTTGTCAAAGTCCATCCATCAGATCTGTCGTTTCTCTATAGCTGTCAACAGCTCAGTCAGTATGAACTCTTGCTTGCTGTTTTTTTAAGCTACTCTACTGGATTTACAAGAGTTTTTCCACCTTATCCTCAGCAGAGGAATACATGAGCAGGAAATCTTCTTCTGCATTACAAACGTATGACCTTCCCTCTTTGTGTTTGTTAGTATTTGAATTGTTTTTGACTGCATAACTCTCCTTTAGAAAGTAATCAACAGATCTGCCAATCAGCAGTGTTACAGTTGTTTCTCCCTACAAGCAGTGTATTACACATTAGTCATGGTGGTTTTAGTAAAGTAAATTAAATCATTACTTTACTTACTTAGCATTGCACTACTTGTTCCATTGCTTTTGAGAAACTTTACAGTATTGCCTGGGATACATTGTCAAGTTGTTTCTAGGAACACAACAGAAGGTTAAACTTTACATACGCATGTTTTATTATCAGCGCAAATGCCTACAACAAAATCAAAGTAATGTGCATGTCTCCTCAAACCCCTATCTCTTGTCCTTTCTCCTGCATGAACTGCATATGGGAAGTTGTGGAAAAGTGTGTAAGAAAAGGCAGTTCAATTCAATTTAGTTAAATGTATACAGCACCAATTCACAGCAACAGTCATCTTAAGGTAAAGTCCAAACAATATTAGAGAGAAAACTCCAACCATCAGACGATCCCCTATGAGCAGCACTTAGCAACAGTGGGAATGACAAATGACAAAGTCCCTTTTAACAAGAAGAGACCTCAGGCAGAGTCGGTTGGTTGTGAGGGGAAAAGAAGAGAAAAAAAGAGCATAGAGAGATAAGGACAAAACACATACTATGGGAGAGAGGGCAAAAGCTAATGACATGTAGTAGTGGCATTTAAATGCATCATAAATAAAAAGAGGGGAGTGGAGAAGAAATGCTCAGTGAAGGGTCACCTGATCCAACCCTAACTATAAGCTTAATCAAAGGAAAGGAAAGTTATAAGATTAGAGAGGGTGTCTATCTCCAAAATCCAAACTGGGAGTTGGTTACACAGGTAGGGGGCTGTGGTGGCCCATCAAATAAGGGCAAGCACACATTCCTAGCAGATTACTTCTGTAATTTAAGGATGGATTTCTAATGGCACCACACAAATCTTGTAGCAAACAAGCAATACATTCCTGTCTCAGGCTATTAAAAGCTTCTGGCCAGTGTTCTGACACCTTTGCTGACCAAAGGAAAAACAGAGGTGCTTTAAAGCAGTAAGTGAAATACATCATAAACATAATATAGTTAGAGGGATAGTTGAAATGGAATGAAAATGGACTGGCATTTATATTGCTCTTTTCTAGTTGTACTGACCACTCAAAGCACTTTAGACTACAAGCCACATTTAACCATATAATCGTACAGCACTTATTCTACACACTTTAAGCACTTTATCGACCTAACATTCATGGCCAATTCAGAATTCAGTCTCTTTCATGTAAGTGACAGTTAATGTAACAGTGTCCAGAATCTAATCAGACATCTGAGGTGGTCTCCACTGTACAGGGTGCTATTACACCCTGAAACCATTACAGGTGCACGATGAGGAAGAGTTAACAGCCCGATGCCTGGTACATGCAGTGCAGAAGCATGATCAGACCTTGACAAGGTCTACAGCATGTTAATACATAACACATCAAATAGGCCTGTTACCACAGCTACCACTGAAGGAACAGTAGACTGTTCAAGATCAGCAGCGAGAGGATGATTCAACTCTGTGGACACACACATTTCTAGATATTAACGTGACAGTAAATATGACTATGTAATGTGACTTCAAATCCCACACCAGATCCAAAGCACAGGGCCATCGCTGGATGTGCCATTAAGCTGGATTTATGGGCCCACGTTGGTGTCAGCTTGCATAGTTCTTCAGCTCTCCAGGATTGTGGGAACTCAACAGAGACGACCTTGTGTGTAGCCCTCCAAAAACCCAACCTAGGCATAGCGTAGGTGAAATGTTGGTTATAAAGCTGGCTTGAATGGGAAAGGAAATGTCTGCAGCACCACCACTAAGAGGAAGAAGCCCGAAAAAAAAAAATGTCAGGGGTCAAAACAGCATTCATTAGAAGCACAGACAATGGTGGCATGGGGCAGTTCTGTTTTCAAAACTTGATTTCACTACAGTAGAAATACTTTCTATATGATAACTTCTGCCTTCTCAGCAGCAGGGGCTAAGCTAAAGGACCAACAACAGCACAAACATTAATGAGAGTAGCCCAACATCTAGACATGGGTCTGCAAAGCACTGAGAATCACCTATAGACTACTGCCCTGCTACAATGCCAGGACCATCAGTCAGAATGAGCCCTTCTGCTGTCCGCGTGTTCTGGGGGCCCTGTGTTTTATTTGGCACCGGCTGAGCAGTAAACAAATGCTCTGAGTTTCTGGAGTAAATACACTGATCAACAATTCTTCAGACGTTCGGAGATAAAAATGTGCCATTTCTTATGGATTTTGATATGCTGTATCAAAATATGACAATTAAAATAGCTGATTAGCTATTGTTTTCAAGATATTTAATTTTTTACGTTTTACACCTATGTACATTGTGTGGATGAGTTTTAATCATAAATTGTAAGATTATGTTTTCTTATCTGGCTATGGTCGCCTCATGTGATAAAATTTCACCTCTCTTTGTTATGTAACAGAAAACATTAAAAAACTATACTTAATTTATTTAGAGCCCAGCCTGCCAGGCCAGTTCAACATGTTGTATCTAGTTGGGATGTTGTCACACTGAAAAAATTTCATCACTTAACCAGGAAATCATGACATGCAGATATGTCAGTTTTATGTCTATGGATGTCTCCACAACCAAACCTAATTATTTAATAATATAGGGCACCAGCAGAGGGAATGCAAAGGTCATATGCATTTCACAGATGCAAGTTCTATGAGTCACAGTACCTCCAACCACATACTGTGAAAGAAAATGAAAAATATTTCTTGTGGGATATTTTAATATGCTTTAAAAACATGTAACTTTACTTCGCAGCATTACAGATTTCCTGCTACTAGGAACCTCAAACCAGATCAGTAAAAATGCCAAATAGAGAAAACATAATATTTGAAATTTGACAATTGCATTTCATTCTTGATACAATTCCAGTTCATACGAGCCCAATTTCATCAAAACTGGATTAATAGTTTAGGAAGACTGGCCATCTGAACATTAGCACCCATTCCCACTTGGGACATTTCTGCCAAAACTCAGGGCTCAAAATATATTTCAGTCATTCCTGGTTTGAGCCAGTCACCCACTGCACTGTAGTTCACCCAAAGAACCAGCAGGAAAATCCCCTCACTCTCTGCCAGGCTGTCGTAGATTTAGTTAAGCTCAACCCAAGGTAATGGAAAGACAGGTAAAATCACTTTGGTTTCCAAGGAGTCTGAAAAGAAAAATAAATAGAAATTAGTTTATTTAAAACTTAGCAAATGGATGAGTTGGTATCAGGAATCGGTTGGTAGGCACGCTTGTTTGAGATTCACCTCAGGTCATAAGAACATATGAATAGGTGGTAAAAACATGAGGTTTCTCAGTAATGGATTTAAGATATTCTTATTATTAAACAGTGAAAATTAATGCCTTTAAATAAAAGTGGATCCCTGCTCTGACTCCTGTCTCTCTGTCCATCTGAAAGGACTTGACTGTTCCTCCATATTCCTTTAAACACATTGCACACACATGTGCACGCACACAACTGGGTCACATCTGCCACAGACTGCGAGGAAAGAGTGCTCTGTCGCTGTATTTCCAGACAGGCAGAAAAAGGAAGGTGAACAAAGTTGAGGCATTATTTTACTGTCAATACGCAATACTCATTAAAATCAATGGACTTGCGTGCGCACACACACACAGTAATCAACACTAATCGACATTTATATGTTGTCTTTATATTGAGAGATAAAGACATAATGAGAATGCTTTGTTAAACACACATGAGCTCTCAGGGAGCCAGAACATCTGAGAACGAACATGGGACAATGGCATTCTGGGAAAGCAGATCAGTCCCCGTCAACACCAAGGACATATCCTCTGCTCTGTGTGTGTGTGTGTGTGTGTGTGTGTCTATAATTGATAAAGAGAAGTGCAACAGATTGTAAAGGAAAATGAAGAGGAGATGATGAGCTCATGCATCACTGAGAAACCTCGAGAGGGTTACCACACACAGACACAAGCTTCCAGGAGGCCATTATCTCATCAAAGTCAGAGAAAGAGAACACAGACAGAGAGAGACCCTGAGACAAAGAGAGATCCATTATTCGGTCTCCATGTAAACTGAATAAACATAACATCAGAAGTAGGGTAGTCTGAAAAAATGTGACAAATTAGAAGATACATGAGAAGTTTTCTCTCTACTGCTTGACATCAATATGATATACAATGAACCATCAGAGTTTCCTGGCCCAGAACGCCACAGGAACTTACATGTGCTATGACAACTATCCATGAATAGGTGAAGTGCCATGATTCTCTGGTGCAGGTACAATAATCACACTGATGTACATTCTGATATACATTTGAACATTTGGTATGTTTAGTCACTCTGTAATTAAAGTAATTTGTGTTACTGTATTTAATAGATAGTTGTCGGCTCCCAAAGGCAGGTATCCAACTCACTTAACTCACTGAAGGGGTCAGAGTTTCACTCTAGGAGTAGAGTGAATAATAAGTAATTGTGGAGAGCATCCACATATATGGACTTACTTACTTATATAGCACTTTTCTACTCTAACTGAACAGGCAAAGTGCTTCTATATATAGAGTGGATGGATTACATCATGAAACGAGACACACAGCTGTGCTGTAGAATGCTGGCTATGATTTAGTTTTAAACAAACCATCTCCAAATTTAAAACCTATTGAATTTTTTAGACCTTAGTTTTCTTGATTCTATTTTCAGACATTTTAATGAAAGCATGTGTATAAATGGTAAATGGACTGGTACTTATATAGCGCTTTTCTACTCAGTTTTGAGTACTCAAAGCACTTTACACTACATGCCGCATTCACCCAGTCACACACACATTCATACGGCGCTTTTATCTACACATAAGCGCTTAGCTAACATTCACACACAGTCACACTCCGATGAACGCATCAGGGGCAATGTGGGGTTCAGTATCTTGCCCAAGGATACTTCAGCATGCAGACTAGGGGAGCCAGGGATCAAACCGCTGACCTTCTGATTAGGAGACGACCCACTTTACCTCCTGAGCCACAGCCGCCCCATGCTTTAGTTGCTATGGTACAGAATATCTGGGGAAGTAAAATGTTGCAAGGACTCGATGACTGCTAGTTACCCAGTGGCCCTGTGAAGAATGGCATGTTCTTCTAAGCATTATTTTTTAAATTAATATTGTGGTGGACTAGTGATGTCATCTGGTCCAGAGATGAATATTCAGTATATGCTAAATGTACGTAAGCAACTTGGTGAAAGTATCACAAAGCATAATGTTGCAAAAGCAAAGGTGAAACCATTTTAAAAATTACTTGTATGTTGATCATGTATTTCTCCACAACACTAGAGCTGTCAACGATTATTCTAAATTCAATTATATAAGTCAAAAGCAGCATACAAGGATCCATCTTCCACAGAGTGCAAAACTGGGTTTCCACCAGAAAATTTGTTTAACCCAGCACTATCCACCAGCAATACTGCATTACTGTGTGGCAAAGTTGGAACAGCTGTAGAGGTGCAGCTCTTACTACATTCCTCCATCTCTGCTGCTGTGAGGAGAGAGAGAGCGCAAGCAAGAGGTGAACGATTTAGCCTAATGTAAGTGGTGAACATAAGTGGATGCATATCAGCTCAACAACACAAGGTAATAGGGGTTAAGTCATAATATTTGCCTGGTTCTTTTTTGGTGCTTTTTTAAATTCTGCTTTAGGTCTAGTAACTCTTTCAGGTGTTTTTTTTCTAGCTAGCTAATGGTCATAGGTTGTATCTAAAAGCATTTTTAAAATACAAAATCCCCTGGTCTTTTGGCCCAGCAGTGGGTTAGTCTAGACCTGGAATTATTCAATAACAACCAGCGTGTGGTAATGATGACAGAAAGTTCACAACCAAACTTTGCTACAAAGAGACAGATTTACACTCTGAGCCCTGTTGGGAAATACTTTGGATTTAACTGCACCGACTGAACAGATACTCAGTAAGCCTTTTGAATGTTGTGTTAAGATAGATCCTATGAAAAGCATCTTTAAGATGAAATAAATGTACCTATACAATTATTTCTGTGCCTTGTATTGGATTACATAGTTTTGACGCAATCTGATATTTAAATGGTTCAAACCTGTGTTTTGTTAGTTCTTTTTTCTCTCCCACAGGCCTGGTTTATTGCTTTTAGGTTGCTCTGATTGTCTCAGCACTACAGTTTCCAGAAAAGCTCTAGTAAGTGAACATGTACTCAAAGCTCAAGGTACATCATAACATGTTTAAAATTTTGTGTCCTGACATACTGAGGATACCCAATTATGTCCAAATACAAGTGGAAAAGAGGATTTTGCATGTGTCCCCTTTAATTTTTTGTTTAAATAATGTGAAAAATCAGTTTTGCAGGGTTAGCAGAGCAGAAGTTCATTCATTCACTTTCATTCATTAAAATCACCTACAATGTGTAACATCTGAAGAATGTCCGATGTTTCTGCTTGGTAAATAACTTCCAAAGTAGTTTAATTTTAGTCAATTTAATTAATCAACTTGCTAGGATTGAAATGATCCCTTAACTCATCAATCATGTCACCACTCATTTGAAACCACCTGAGCGTTCACCCAGAGCACTGAGTTGCTGGTTGTTTCCACAGCATCATGTGGACATCACTCAGGTAATGAGTTTTCTGATTAGAAAATGAAAACTAAAAGAAAGAAAAAAAAGAGAAAAGAAAACAGCACATGTGCAACCACAACTCAAAAACAATAATTCAACTGAACAGGAACTCAAAAGCTTTTATGAGAGCATCTCAAAAACTTTGAATGCTGTGAGAAAGTTATTTTTTTCCATGACTTTCATAAGTAAACTGAAATATTTCAAGCCTTCTCTTTTTTTTAATTTTCATGATTATGGCTTATAGCTTGTAATTTTTTACACTCAGTACATGACTGGGTCTCCTTTAACCACAAATTACTGCATCAATGGAGCATGGCATGGAGGCAATCCTCAGCTCCCTCAGTCTGCATGCCAAGGTGTCCTTGGGCAAGATACTGAACCCCAAATTGCTCCTGATGTATCAGTCGCAGTGTGAGTATGTGTGTGACTGTTAGAAAGTGGTTAAGGCATAAAATAAAGAGCTGTATGAGTGTGCATGAGGGTCTGTGTGTTATAGTAAAAAAAGCACTTTGAGTGCTTAGTTAGAGCAGAAAAGCGCTATAAAAGTACCAGTCTGTTTACCGTTTAACATACATATTTCAACTGATTAAATAGTAGTGAAACTCGAAATGAAATATTCTAATAATTTGATTTCTGAGATCCATTTCTGAGAGAGAGATTTCTGATTTTCATGAGATATAAGCCATAATCATAAAAAAAGAAAAAAAAAAGAAGAAAAAAAAGGCTTGAAATATTTAACATTTAAACATTTACAAAGAATAAATACAGAATGTTTGAAAGCTTACCTTTTTGAATTCAATTCTGGAAAAAAAAAAAAAAACTTTTTCTTGATAATCAAAATTTTTGAGATGCACTAGTGTGTTAACCTGAGAAATGTAATGAGGGAAGCAAGTGCAGCACACTCTGCTCTGATGGGGAAAACGGAAGCATTTGTCATCTCTTGCACCTCTTTCATAATGGAAACGTCAATGTGACGCTGTAGTTCCACACAGTTCACACAAACCACAAGATTACAGAGAAATAAAAATGGAATTAAACCTTAGTTTCACTCCTTCACCTCTATCCACACACACAAAAACCCTCTTTTAGTACTCTGTGTCCACTTTCAATATCTAAGTTCTACTTTTGTGTGACTATAGAAGTGATTTTACCTACAAACCTCATTTGTAGTTAAACGTAAAACTTACTGGCCTCTCTTAGTATCTCAGCAATATATTCTTTAGATAGTATTCACAGTGTTGAAACAAACACTGCTTGGAGTTCATTTTGGTATCTGATTACAGCTGCCAGATGTTGCAGATGAGCAGTTTATCTCTCAGAATAAAGACAATGTAGTGATGAAAACTGCTTTTCTACACAGACATAAGACCGTGTTGTTCATTTTTGAGAATTTGTCCATAACTTGTAAATGATGTCTAAAAAGCAGAAGATTTGCAAGATTTGCTGCAGTGCTACACTGATGAGCAGCATTATCTAAGCAGGTCACATACAACAGCTCCTACCCAAAAAACACACAGACACACAGGCTGTGTTCTAATCTGCTTTGTGCTTTGATGGGAGACAACTTGAGTTACCAAACGAAGCTGCTCACACACTCACACATATAGTAATCTACATACCACTGTAGTGCCTCAAATAGTGACCGGGGCCTTTATTTACCTCAACTGCTGAAGGTATGAGGCCTTTATGTCAAAAGGCTTGTAACAGAGACAGGGCTTTATTTCTAATCCTGCCTATTTAAGTGTAATCTATATTTAAAACTATGGGGAGTGGTGACTCTTGCATGATAGAGATCAACAGGACAGCTTGAGATGTTCTGCATAACTTTTTATTTAAGTGTGATCAGAGCATGCTTCTCTATACACAGATCTCCACTAACATGGGACTGTTACCAACCCAACAACCCCCAGAACTCCTTTTATCAGTTTTGCTTATCTGACATGAAGATGAAAAAAAAAAACAACATAAGCAACTGACAATTAAACAAAACCAGAACAACTCATCATGACAGTACATGAATAACACTTTAGTTAACATCCATTTGCTTTGCAGCAGCACACCCTGAACTTCCACAACATGCCCCTTGGGGACTATAATGTAAACACAATGTTTCAAATTAAAAGCCCTATAGTTTCAGTGGAAAGAATAATGTTTGTGTGTCTGTTACATCCTCCATCAAAACGGGTTGTCCTCTGTGCCACTCAGCCAGAGGAAAAGCTGCAGAATACATGAAACCAAGCAGAAAACCTAGTTTCCTACAGAAGGGAAGACAAAACAATGGAAAAGACTTCCATTCTTTTAACTTAAAAAAAAATGCCACTAGAAATGCAGGCTATATTATTTTAAAACTCAAACTGGATTACAATAAGTCAGCTAACGCTTGTCAGTCTGCATAGCAGTTTTTTTTGTTTGTTTGTTTGTTTTTTAATTTTTGACATGAGACAACAAAAGACTGCTTATCAGTTCCAAAAGTCCACACTTCATAAAATTACTGGTGAATAGAAAGAGCACTTTTCCCAAATACTGGGAAAAAAAGATGTTTCCGCCAAATGTTTGATGTTGTGCGAGTACATCTCCAAAAGGCAAAACAAATCAAATCAGTGTGCATTTCCATGAATACTTCCATGTACCCATTTTCTTCCGCTTATCCAAATCAGGGTCACAGTGAGGCTGGAGCCTATGCCAGCTGTCATGGGACAAGAGGCGGGGTACACCCTGGACAGGTCGCCAGTCTGTCGCAGGGCTAACACAGAGAGGCAGACAACCATTCACACTCACATTCACACGTACGGCCAATTTAGAATCACCAATTAAACTAACAGTGTGTCTTTGGATTGTGGGAGGAAGCCAGAGTACACGAAGTGAACCCAAGCGGGCACGGGGAAAACATGCAAACTCCACACAGAAAGGTCCCAGCTGGGCAGAAGATTTGAACCCAGGGCCTCCTTGCTGTGAGGCCACAGACCACTGTGCCGCCCTCCATGAATACTGCTGTATGAAAAAGTGTCAAGAGGACATAATCATTTGGACCTGGATACAGATTGAGGTACATTCAAAAGCTCATTAAGGTACACTCCATCTATTTATTTTCTTCTTTATAGTTATAGGAACTTGCATGAGACAGATTAAAAATGAGTTGTGAACAATGGTTAAAAATGAAGCACACATATCCCAACGTATTGGTACTCACTATGGCTCAAGCTCCAAAATCATTTAGTCCAAACTTCCCATCGTGCAATTAAATGACATATTTTATTAGACACATTCTACCCATTCTCTATATATACTCGCATGTTTTAAACAATTTGCCACCAAAACTGTAAATTCTTAAACCAAATCCAAGATAATCCTGATGACATAATCAGGTTATTTTCCTCAGACTTTGCAAAGAGACTCAAGGGACCCATTCTCATTTATTCCCATTATAATAAAATGTATACAATTATTCATACTATTATTGATACACTTATTTATTTTTACTTGTATTAGGCTAACCTTAAAGTTTTTGTAATGTGGTTTGTTTCCTTTTTCCATTTTAACTCTGCCGTGCTGTAGAATTAAAGCACATTAAAAAGAATTTATCTCAGCAGTAGATGTTATGAGCTTGTGTGACAGACATTTTTTTAATGAATGCTGGTTTCAGGTTTTGGCTCTATTTCTGATTTCACCTTTAGTGAAGATCATATGGGTAAATCTTGACAGAATCTTTTGTGAGGGTGAAAACTTTGTGCTATCTCGTCATTACAATCATTCTTCCAATCAAAGAGTTGCTGATCATGGTTTCTGGTATCGATATACTTCCACTAGTGAGTGACCACAAGGGCGCACAGTCATCTTGGATGACTGAATCTGTCTTGGCTAATCTAATTCTCTTGTAGTTTTGAAGAACCAAAGAGGATCAGCCAATCCTGGATCACCCACTTGATTTTTGATTTTCTTAAGCAATGTGTTTGGAATGGACCCCAAGGTTCAGGAGACCTTATAGGGCGTCCCGTCCAAATGTCCTTGGTTTGTCTTAGATGTTAAGGTCCCACTTCTTCTAATTGTGATTTGTAGTTGAGTTCAGTTCTTGAAACTCCAGATAAAATATTAGTAACAGTAGTTACCACTGACAGGCAGCATGTTAAGGGCTGAACAACAGCCCATATAAATGTGAATCAGACGCTCTACGTCACACACACCATGTACTGGGACACATGAAAACACAGCACAGACCCAGAACAGAGTTTGTAAGAATCTGGTTGCTGTGTAGATCTAGCACAGAGTCATGGAAACACCTGTATCACTGAAACATACACAGAAGGAAAACAGAGCAAGAGTAAAACCTAAGCATGGGAAAAATGCTGAGCTGGGATCCAAAGGGACCAGCTTACTGTTTATTTTAATATTATATTTTTTATTACAGCTTTACTGACAGATTTTGACTACAGATTTTACCTAAAAGATTTTAACCAAGCTGTGGCAAAGAATATGACATTTTTGCAGCAGGTATATGGTAAGGTGGTATAGAATAAATAGAAAACGCCCTTCTCCAACAGACCCACAAACACCTCACAAGTCGACATCTAAGAGAACAGAATTCCCAGAATAGAATGTCTGGGTAATGTTCACAGTTCACAGGCAGTTTGTTACTTAAATCCATTACTTTAGCTGTCATAAATCAAACTCAGCCTTGCTTTAAAATTTAGACCATAACAATTTTTACAAAAACAGCAGAGGATATAAAACTGTAACATTACCTCTCTTCTCCGGCTCCAAACTAACACTGAGAAGCGATGGCTTCGTAGAAAAACACTTGACAAAAACTAGCTTTGATCCAGCAACCAGGGGAGAGACAGGAAGAAAGAAAAGAAAAGGATGACAAGGTTAAAAAAGGCAGAGAGAGCGAGTGAGGAAGAGCAATAGAGTGTGGTTTCCTCCTGTGGTAAGAAAAGACAGATGGCCAAGAGGGAGAGAGAGCAGCAGAGCAGAGGACTAGCTACACAGCCGACATTTTAACTGCTGCTGACGCAAGGAGGGAGAGAGATGAGAGAGAGGAGAGGGAGGGAGGAACGGAGGCAGGGCCGGCTGACAGGCACTTCCCCTCTCTCTCTCTCTGCGTGTGACACAGGACTGCTCCCTCTTCCTCACAGCACTCTCTGACTTAGTCTCTCTTTCACTTTCTCTCCCTGCCTCTCAGCTGTCTCTCTCTCCACCAATCAGCCTCACTCCCACTCATCTTCCTTCCCCCCTCAGCTCAATTCAACTTTATTGACAATCATTTCCTTACACACAATCTCCTCACACTTACACGAATGTGTTTGTAGTAAGACAACATAGCAGGAAAGGAGACCCCTTCTCCCCCTTGTGCTTCTGTTATTGTTATTTTTAGCAATTCCATTCAATATTATTAGTCGTTGTGGGCTGAATTCACCAGATGCTGTCAAAAAGTCACATAGGATGGAACTGTTGCAGATATTTAAAAGTGGAAAGGAAACTGCCTTATTACCTTTACATCCTCTAGGGGTGCTTAGTATTTTTAGTCTCTATTCTTCAAGTCCATGATTTATTTTTGACATGTACATTAGGCAAGAAAACAGTATTTTTTTTAATCATTTCCCACTGCCCAACTGTGTCACATATCTACAATATCAATGTATGACTACAGGACTGGATAGATAAATAGAGGATTGTAAATCACCACAGTGGTTTTTAAATAAACAACATGTGACTGAAGTGCAGACTTTCAGCTTTAATTCAAAGGGTTTAAGAAAATTATCACATCAACCGTTTAGAAATTACAGCCATTTTTATACATAGTCCCCCATTTTCAGAGGCTCAAAACTATTTCGACAATAGACTGACAAGCAGTTTCCTGGCCAGGTGAGGCATATTCCCACATTACTCCATGACATATTAAGCAGATAAAATACCTGGACTTTATTTAGTGTTGAACTTGTATTTGGTTCCTGTTCACTAGGACTCACAATATGAGATCCAAAGTGATGTTGATGCAAGTGAAGAAGGCCATCATTAGGCTGAAAAAGCCAAATAATCAGAGAGATAGCATAATATAATGAATAATATTCACTAGCCTATTTTTTTAAAGAGTTAAAGTAATAAATTGCCTTTTTATATCAACCACATATGTTTGTTTCAGCACATTTCACTGGGGTAATAAGTTGTTAGGTTGAAGCAAAATAATATGTTCATCAATGGTTAATTAATTTAGGGCTGAATGCCACTCAAGAAGTCGTGAAAAATTGGATCCCTGATCATTTTATTCACCTTAGTGTTCATGCCTGGCCCTGCCAGAGAGCTGTACATTCCATGTCTATATGGGATAAAGCAAGAGCTAAAAGTTTGTTTGTTTCTCCTCCACAGATCATGGAATATAAAAACTAACTATGCAATGGTCACTTGCCAATATCAGTCCAACCTACTAAACATATCAGCACATAATCAGACTGATTTCAATCTTGCTTTCCCATTTCCTATTTTTCTCATTTATAATCTTATCATTAAGTCTAGTTGTTTAGAGTCATAATTTCTTTATTTTCCATTGCTAGATAATAAGACTTCCTTTAAACAAATGTATTTCTTATCCTCTCTACAGTCTCAGGACAGTAAGTAATAGCAGGGAATTTTAATTGCACAATGGATCAAACTATAGACAGATCTACAATTTCACATCTGTCACATAACAGATGCAGAACAACTTTTCAATATTGTGCTAAAGAACTAGGTTATATATGGAGAAAGATATATGGAGAAAAAAACCCAGATGATAAACCCATTAATTGCTAATCACTAGTAACATTTAGTCCTGTAGATACAGAACTAAATTAACTAAATTAAGCAGTTCATGACAAACTGCACAATTAAGAGACACAGAAAACAGACACAACAAAGGTGAATGGATCTATTTCAGAATCAGAAATTACCAAAGAAGAAATTGGAAGTTAATTAATAGTATGATGTTTCCCAATTGATTTTCATAAAAATTGCAAAAAAACAAATTGTTTGGCACCACTGATGGTTTCTAGAGGCATTTCAAAATGAGGACCATCCAAATCCAATGACTGGTGCTCTAAAATCATATATTATAATTATGTTACTTTCAAAACCAAGAAAACCTAGTAAATGTGAGAATAAGGCCAAAATGAATTCCAATCTTAAAATATGATGTCAAATTTTAGCAACAAGAATACAAAATGCTATATCCAACAATGGATAAAGAACAGATTTAACTGGAAGGCTGGGTTAGAAGTATACTAAATATTATAAAAAATAATAAATAAAATTTAGATACAGCCCTTCTGTCTTTAGACACAGAACAAGCCTTTGATAGAGTTGATTGACCCCATTTATTTTATGTGTTGGAAAGGTCTGAGTTTTGGAAAAACTTCAGCAAATGGGTTCATCTCGTTCCTATTTAATGAGGTTGTCGCCAGTGTTGATGATGAAAATGAAATCTGTGTGGTTCTCTTTGAGAAGTTTTTACATGCTATTTTTTAGCATAAAAACCAAAACCACCCAGCTCTTCAGCTGAGTCTGAGCTGCTGTTGTCTTTATCAGCAGATTAACACCGACAAACACCCATGTCACAGGTGTCCAGTTAATAAAAGATATTACACACCTTCCAACCAATCAAAAATATGAGATTTACTTGAGGACAATAAAGCAATAATAACACACCAACAGAGCTGACTGCCCCAATGCTGAACCCATCCACACTCTAAAGCATCAGGTGACCACAAACCAGATTTAATTAATCTGTCCATTCCTGCTCAGCAGATTTACACTGCTACTGTAACAGCACACAGAGTGGTCGAGTTACATCCTGCAGTCCATTTACCAAACTGATGCGATATTAAAGCTGTGTTCATTTACTCACAGACAGACACAAACACACAGACACACACACACCTACTATTATATCTTGTATAACAAACAACCAAAAACAGAAACAACTAAATCAAACTAGTTTGCCAACAGATTCATGTGCAGCAGGAACAGTGTAATGTACTCTCCATCTCTCAGTTTTATTAAACACCTCACGTGTTGTACTGCTACTGCTCATCAGAGTGAGAGGACTGAACTGCTTCAGCAGAAGGAGACAAATGTTTTATCTGCAGCCTGCGCGACCACAAAGGTAAGCTCTAATTACACATGCACACACAGATCCACAGGAGGCAGGAGATTACACTAGCCCAGCTCCATCTGCTCAGGGGGAGAGAAAGAGGACGAAAGGAGGGGCTTTTTATTGACCCAATTTCAACCAAAACTACATTTGATGCGGTTGACTGGTTTCCTCTCAGGCTGGCTAACAAGTCTACGAGCAAGGCACAAGGCCCAGACTGTTTCAGGTCTGTGGATGTAGATGTACTCCACAGCTACATGCCTGCTGAGTGGAAGGCAGGCTGTGTTATAGATAAACTTTCAAAGGAGAGAGCTGCATGACACACACACGAACACACGCATACACTCCCTTGTTCTCCTGTCATCATGAACAGAGCCAGTACAGTGGCCAGATAACAAGAATGCCTGCTGATATTCATTTGTGTGTGTGTGTGTGTTTTGCAGAGTGGGCAACTGTTGCTAGGTAACGTAGCAGGACTTGAGCAGTCTGTAGCCAGGAAAGAGAAAAGTCAAACAAAGATTTAACACACACACTCATTCAGTTTAGGTCTACTTACATAAATCACTGATTCTCTTTATCTCTTGTCTCAGGCATTCTGTTCCCTTTTTTTCCCTGTGTGAAGACCTTTAGTTGTGGAAAGGCAGCAAAGCTTAAAGCCAAGAAAAATTAAGCAAAATGTCTTCATCAGCTTCATCTAAACACACAGATATACAAAAACTAAAGCAGAGTTTGTTCACAGCAGACCCCTTGGCTTGTTATTGCAGGAAAAGCAAAGGTGAGATTGAAACTACAACATATAGACAGTGGTGCAACATGCATACTTTCAAAACATGTGACCACGGTAAAAAAGACCAGTATTTAGCACCTTTCTAGTCTTATTAAACACTCTTTACATGTTCATACAGCACTCTTTATAAAGGATGATCAATGATTTATCTCAAGAGCTCATACTAAAACAGAGTTTAGGCTTCACAAGCTGGGATAAAATGACAAGATCATTAACGGAGAAGTGATGGTGCAGTGTCATTAAAAAGAATGATTCATCACTAATAAATACTTTAAAATTATGTTTTAAAAAGTGCCTCTAAATAATGTTTTCATAAATTATACCAAGATCAGGGCACTTGGCAAACAACCTAAACAATGTTTCACTACCAAGTTACAGGTCTTATATTTCATGTCCTCCACCTCATCATTTCACCCACAGCTATGTCTTAAAATTGTATGCACACCTAGTACAGTTTGAATAAGGTGCACACATTTTCACTGCACAGTCTTCTTTTTATTTTTGTTACCACCTAATAAGAGGGGAGACCATTGCTGAGGGGAGACCATTTTATATTGTACAGCCACTTTAATGAAATCCATAAATGTAATAAGTTACATGTAGACATAGTTTGGATGCTTCCAGCTATCTTTCTCGATTCATTATTTGCAAACAAATGGAAAACAGAAAACGTTTTGGTTTTTTTTCCATTTTGATTTTTAGCTGGACAAGTGACTCTGGTGCCTAGACAAGCGAAAGGGGAATTTACTTGGTCCAAGGAAATGTGCCTCAAACAGTTATGTTGGTCCTAGTTAAATTGTTTCACAAATAACCTTAGCCACCAAAGCTAGGAAAAAATAGAGATCCTCTGAACCCAACTTAACCAAAACCTAGACAAGTTTATGTTGATAAATTTCATAAAGCAAGCTGTAAGTTAACCTTAAATTTAATCTTGGCAGTTGTGAAGATTCCTTCCTGTAATATGTTTGCTGTACTTTACAGGTCAAATCTAGTTTTTAGAATAAACTCTCTTGTATTCTATTCCTCCACGGATATAACCTCTTTGTCTGACCTTTGGTTTTCTTGTCTTTTTGGAGGAAGGGCAACTTTGTGAGACCAAAACAGGTATCAGGAGCACATGAGAAAGTGAATCAACAGTCTCCTTGGAAACAGAATTTTACTGCTGTAAAATCTTTCCAATGCAGTAAATGCCTTAATCGTTTTCCTTAACTAAGGAAGGCTAAGGGATTCTGTGCAACAACATGCTCATGTTCCTCAACTAAGGAGAAATGAAGCCTGATATTCCACACATTTATTTGACAGGTGCCTCAGAAACTAATGTTTTTGTTTAATATTGTCTTTCAAAATATAATGAGTGAAGCCTACACTTTCTGGTATGGAACAAGGAAACAACTGCAAT
Source organism: Paratilapia polleni (assembly GCA_015106735.1). Classification (NCBI taxonomy): domain Eukaryota; kingdom Metazoa; phylum Chordata; class Actinopteri; order Cichliformes; family Cichlidae; genus Paratilapia; species Paratilapia polleni. Next base: position 2,369 of record VUQI01038617.1, on the reverse strand, counting down.
TTATACGGGAACTCCTACTTTTTACACATCTCAATCTGTGTGTAGTTGTTGGACTGTGCTGTTACATATGTGAAGGTGTTGTATTTGTGGCTCCAGAGGGAGCTGTGATAAATATGGATTTTGATCCCTTTTTTAAAAAAATGAGCACTGAGATTAGGACAATGTGATAGGATGGAATACTCTTAAGACTTGTAGACAGATGGACAGACAGATTATGCAACTAAAATAGTGCTCAGGAAAATCATGCTGAATAAAGCCTGTCAGTAGTAATAACAGAATATTGTTGAAATTTTTTGAAGTGAAGACAAATCAAGTCTAATAGAGGCATATTATTTTTAAAGTAGAACAAAGGCGATGCAGTACTACTTTCTTTTGTGGAAGAAAAAACCCTGGATTTGGTGCCTTCACAGCAAACCACCAAAGGATGGTCAGAGTTACAGCCCCAATATGTTTCAATGCATTATGTGTCTTCTGCTTTGGATCAAAACAAGTGTACAGTTGTGACCATCAGTCCTAAGCAGACAAAGACAACCTTTAAAGAGCACGGTGAATTTTAGACTAAATTTATACCCATTGTTTCTTGGAAATGATTGCTGAAAATGGATCTGCACCAACACATCTGCCCAATTCTCACTGATGGCCATGATTTCACCTCATCCTGTTGTGTTCATGGTCTCTTTGACACCCGACAGGCTCATAATTACAAAGCTATGGTCTGTTGTATGTACATGAATTTTCATTTTTTATGCCTTCAGTGTCAAAACCACTACTGGGACTCACATTTAATATTGTTAAATATTAACTAGACCTAGATTGGCCAATCTCACTTTGGTAATGCCAACCAACCAACCAAGCTGTGTTTTTAAGGCAGGTGTAAAACTGAAATCAACTGTATAGAAATCATATGCACAAAGAAATTCACAGGCGTCAGCCTGCAAATTGAGGTGAAGTACAGAAATCCATGAAACTAAATGCATCACTTGGTTAGCCATTTCCAAGTGATTCTGCATGGGAAAATGAAAACTAATCAAAAGACAAAAGATACAAGCCACACAATCCAAAGGGGGGGACTTTGGGAAGATATTTAAAGCATTTCTTTAGGGATACTTGCATCCACTCATCCATGTTGGCAGCAGCTACAGATAAAACTGTCTCTAGAATTCATTTCTAAAAAACCAATACAACTCAACCTAAACAACACCTTTGAAATTACAGCTCTTCTCATTCTTTATGACTGTTCCTCTCCCTCTCTGAAATTAGGACAGAGGAGAGTGGTGCCAGATACTGCTGGGGTGTAGCAGCACACTGGCATTGAGCCAGAACGCAGCATGAAAGTGTGTGTAAGTGTGCATGTCAGCTTGAAGTGTGTCCCATTAGTTTTAATGCTGGCTCTGCACCCTTTGCCATTGCTACAAAGGTGGCAGACAGACACACTTCCCTGTGGCCCGTCAGTTATTTCAGCAGCCTGTCTCCATTTACAGGCAGGGTGACCTCCCATTGTAACCTACAGGTTTTCACCCACAAGCAATGCATGTGTGCAGGGGCAGGGAACAAGGAGTCAATCTTTTATTATCGTGTCACCAACATATGACTAATTATGTAGTAAAATGTTTGGAAAATAATTAGAATAACCTCATCTGATAAATAGTTAACAAATCAGAGTTATGCAACACTCTGTGAATACAAATGGCCATCAAGCATTGCTGCTGACTCATCTATTCAATTCAATTCAATTTTATTATATAGCGCCAAATCACAACAACAGTCGCCTCAAGGCGCTTTATATTTTAGGGTAAAGACCCTACAAATTAGACAAACCCCAACAGTTAGACGACCCCCTATGAGCAAGCACTTGGCAACAGTGGGAAGGAAAAACTCCCTTTTAACAGGAAGAAACCTCCGGCAGAACCAGGCTCAGGGAGGGGCAGCCATCTGCCACGAACGGTTGTGGGTGAGGGGAAACAGAAGAGAGCAGAGGGAGACAGGACAAAAAGACATACCTATGGGAGAGAGACAGAGTTTAATAATAGCTAATGATTAAATGCAAGTGGTGTATAAACACATGGAGAGTGAAGGGAAGTGAAGAAAAGGAAGTGCATCATGGGAAGCCCCCAGCAGCCTAGGCCTATTGCAGCTTAACTAAGGGATGGTTCAGGGTCACCTAAGCCTAATCTTAAAAGTAGAGAGGGTGTCTGTCTCCCGAATCCAAACTGGGAGCTGGTTCCATAGGAGAGGGGCCTGAAAGCTGAAGGCTCTGCCTCCCATTCTACTTTTAAATACCCTAGGAACCACAAGTAAGCCTGCAGTCTGAGAAGTGCAAAGTGCTCTATTGGGATAGTATGGTACTATGAGGTCTTTAAGATATGATG
>VUQI01038611.1:0-30463 GCA_015106735.1 Paratilapia polleni | reverse complement strand
ATAGAAAGATAGACCATATTTCTCCCATATTAGCTTCTCTTCATTGGCTACCTGTTAAATCCAGAATTGAATTTAATATCCTTCTCCTCACATACAAAGTATTGAATAATCAGGCCCCATCATATCTGAAAGACCTCATAGTAGCATATTATCCCAGTGAAGCACTTCGCTCTCAGACTGCAGGCTTACTTGTGGTTCCTAGGGTATTTAAAAGTAGAATGGGAGGCAGAGCCTTCAGCTTTCAGGCCCGTCTCCTGTGGAACCAGCTCCCAGTTTGGATTCAGGAGGCAGACACCCTCTCTACTTTTAAGATTAGGCTTAAAACTTTCCTTTTTGATAGAGTTTATAGTTAGGGCTGGATCAGGTGACCCTGAACCATCCCTTAGTTATGCTGCTATAGGCTCAGGCTGCTGGGGGCCTCCCATGATGCACTGAGCGTTTCTTTCTCACTCACCTCTCTTCACTCTCCACGTGTTCATACACAAATATTGCATTTAATGATTAGTAATTATTAAACTCTGGCTCTCTCCCACAGTGTGTCTTTTGTCCTGTCTCCCTCTGCTCTCTTCTGTTTCCCCTCACCCCCGACCGGTCGTGGCAGATTGCTGCCCCTCCCTGAGCCTGGTTCTGCCGGAGGTTTCTTCCTGTTAAAAGGGAGTTTTTCCTTCCCACCGTTGCTCACAGGGGGTCGTCTGATTGTTGGGGTTTCTGTCTAATATTGTAGGGTCTGTAGCCTACAATATAAAGGGGCCCTGAGGCAACTGTTGTTGTGAATTACCGCTATATAAATAAAATTGAATTTAATTGAATTGAATATAAGAAGTTACAAAGCACAATTTAGTTTAATGTGTGATGATTTAAAATCATGTGTGCAGACATTTATTTAGCCACATTCACTAAACACACTAAAAGCTTCTAATTCTAAAAGTTTGCATGTTCAGTGGAAGTCTCTTCTCTTCTGTCCCGAGCTAAGCATCAGTCTTTGAATGAATGTAAATGTATTTTTCCTGGCTTCAGGGTAGTCCAAATGTAAAGCATTAACAACCCAAAATGGACCTTGGACTCTGGATTACTGCATTGCATTTAGTTCAAATTTTGTCAATATGCTAATTTTGCTGTGCAGTCTATATTCATGCATCTTCATTCATGATAATGATCCAGGGTGAAAAAAAAAGAAGAAGAAAAAGATAGCAAAATGCCTGCTATTCAAGCAGCTTGGTTTTCTTTCTCACCTTTGTAAAGCAGAAAATAACTGAACCATAGCACTAAGGAATATGAACCCTATCTTATTTTCCATACATGAAGTTGGATCAGTAAACTAGTTTCTCCCTTTCTCTCTCTCTGTGTACTGATGTTATTAGTGAGCTAAACAGAGTCACTCTCTCCTTGCCTCAATGGAGCTATTTACATCTGTTTTCTTATTTTTCTTATTTACATTCTTGCTAATAGGAATAATCATTAAAAGCTGAAATATGTGCTTTCTAAATGTTGAATCTGTCATTTCTAACCATGAAAAAGTGAAAAAGTGAGCTTCTCACACATGCCGGCATGCACGGATTTCACTTTGTCTATTATAGCAACTGATTTAAATTTAAAATGTCAGAACAATTAGTATCTATTATTGATCAGTGTATCAAACTGAGGTCTAACACAGGCAGAATTTGCATTGTGTCTTTTTGTTGGAGATTACATTCAGATCAGTTCTCCTCATTTAAGGAGAAGAGTAGCCCAGCTGTCCTCAACAGTAATTGTGGCAACTAAGTTCTCCGTAATATGTAATCTAACAAAATATGTTTAAAAAATATATCATCAAACAAAACAAAACAAAACAAAGCTAAACAAAATACATCTACATTCATCACCCCCTGACTCTGGTCAGACACTTTTGGCCAAAGCAGAATAAAAAAGAAATAATAGTCCTAAATAGCACATCACATGACACATCTCCACTGACCCAACCATTTCTGTCCAGTAACTTTCCTTTCAACAAGAGGACAGCTGTGCAAACACTGACCTGTATCTTTCCCCACAACCTCTTAAGCCGACCTCACCCCCACCAGCTCCCCATCAGCACCCCCCTTTGGCACCTCAGTTCAAGCGACTGACCTCACCAGCCAAACAACTGGCCCTGATGCCCACCCAGGTCTGGGGTCCCTTAGTGGGACCAGTGTGTAAAGAGCTCAGGCAAATACAGAAGGGCGTTTCACACAAGGAGCAAGGTCAGCTTCTTTAGACAGGAGCAGCTAACCACACACTGCTTTCTTTCTTTCTTTCTTTCTTTCTTTCTTTCTAAACTTCCACTTAACCACATATATGAACTGTTAGTTGCCCAATGAGGAATGGGTGAACCTGAGTTTCTTTCTATTTTTCTTCCTGTTAAAAGGGAAGAAATATGTGTTCACACACACTGAACAACCCACGGCTTATTTATTCCCTGGTAAGTTCACTCTCCAACTCCTCCAAGGCTCAGGCAACCGGTCTTATATAATCTACACAGTACAAGCTCAACTCTCATTCTTACAAATTAAATCTCTGCATTTCTGGACCAGACAGACTGAATATCTGAGATGTTCTTTTTAGATAGGTTCCTTATGTACTTCAGGTAAATGTGACTGAAAAATACCTTTGTCAACCAGATGTGATTCTCTTTGTTTAATAATAATGGTCTATGTTGACCTGTTTTCTGTTAACTGGCACCCTGTCCAGGGTGAACCCTTCCTCTTGCCCTATGAATGCTGGAATAGGCTCCATCCCTTCTGTGAGCCTAAACTGGATAAGCAGCTAAGAAAATGGATGGATGCTCCCAGTTTATGCTGGGAGGTAGATTTCTTCTCCCAGCATTGCAACTGCTAGAATCACTCCCGTCCCTGGTGTGTGGCCACACCCTGGGGTCTAATTAATACAACATACTGTGCATCCATATGGCTCTGTGTGATTAAACAGATAGAAAGAGGAGGGGAGAGAAAAGGGGCGAAATACAGGATTTGGTGCAGGCTGGGTTTACTCTTCTATGTTTCCTTCATTACTATGGACATAATGCTATATGTGCTGTTTCATTCTGCCTCCAATGGCAATGAAACAGGAAGTCAACCTTGGCAGAAAACAACATGATTAAATGCTGAAAAATCTATTTGCAAAATGTTTGACTCAATCAAAGACATGATGAAAAGTCTCTTTTTTCATTTCCTGTGTTGTTTCACAGCACAGGGAATGAAGGCCAGACATAAGTGTTGGAACAAAGCACGTCTCTTAACAGACCACATTTCTTGGGTTGGTATGCATTAGAGCTAGGTGAGGGTTGATGGTGATGGAGAGAGACAGGCTTGGCAAGAGGCGGTAGGATATTGTGTAGAAGAAGACAAAATGAAAAGACATATCAAAAAAAGTGAACAAAAATGACTGAGAATGGAGAAATGAAAGACAAACCATTGGCGACAATGACCAACAGTGTTTACAGGTCTCACCCCTCGCCAACAGCCATCTTGGTATTATTGCTATTATTTATTCCTCTGTGCATGCATGTTTGTCAGTGCAACAGCACAATTAGCTGGGTATGTTTCCCAGTTTGGCTGTTACAATGAAGATGATTGGCTTTTTTTTTTTTTTAGAGGCAGGACTGCTACTTTATTCAAGATTCTTTGTGGCCAGTCTCTCCCTTATAAAGTGACAGTGGGTGAAAAGGACCATAAAGATGAAAAGGGCCATGAATGTCTCAACAAAATTTCATGGAAATCTTTCCACTACTTATCATTTCACTTAAAACGGACTCATCACTAGGACTCATTGACCCAGCAATCCTTAGACACATGCTGCTCACATGCAGAAAAAGTCAGCAGTAATGTGTGCTACTGTTATGCTGGATAAACCACAGACCTCGGAGTGAATAGTTTTCATAGGAATTACTTCTACACAGACAGTTCAGGGCTGTTGCACTGTGAAGTACTTCAGGGCTCTCTCTCTCAAACCTCTTTGAGGCATTTCTTTACATTTTCCCTAAGTGTTCAATGCATCAAACCTTCCTCAGGGAATATCCCACAGTTCAAGGCATTCTAATGTTACAAATGATTGCAGGAGAAACCCACATTATGCCTTCAATCTTTGAGCTATGAATATCAGCTAAAAATCTCAAATCCATGCATTTATCTGCATCACTGGATGCAACCAAAGCTGGGAAAATTAATATTTTGTGATTTGCATGTCAAAGCACTATATACCATCTTTCCTTCCCTTTATGGCTTTGCATCCTCACACCTATTGCCACCTCCAGAATCCTTTAATCTTCTTTCTCAGAGCCACCTCACACCTCCATCCCTTGCTCCCTTTGTCCCTCCCTCCATCCTTTCTTTGTCCTGCTCTTCACATCACTGCCGCTGTGCACACAGGGGATGTGATATCTCTGCCACTTCCCCTCCCCCATATTTTACCCACCTCCCTCCTTTTCCTTTCTTGAGGGCGCTTGGGTACACTGTACATGTTAACTGGTGAGTAGTCATTCAAACCCTGAGTGTGTGCATGGATGTGTGTTTGAGTGATAAATGAAGTGAAATCTGTCATAGATGATGAGTACCTACCTCTGCACGTGAGCCCTACACTTACTGCCAAAAGAAAAGGCCACACAATTTATCTCTCAAACACATATAAATGTATTATGAGGTCAGAAATATGGTCTGCATGGTCACGCTGCAGAACGATTCCCCCGGCACGCATTGCAATCACATCAGCCCACGTTTTCTCAGAACCAGTCACTCCATTAATGCTTTCAGTGCCACGTCTCCTGTGGCTTCAGCATGTTAATGCCCACATTCTCCATCAGTCACCATCCACCACATGACACTCCATATCAAACTGGAGCCATAGGCAACAGCATAGGGATGGGAGAAGTGGCAAAAATTATATTCTCTCTTTCAACCACACAGGCCTTTGCCCAAACACACCCACACAAACATGTACAACAGGTGATTTTATTTGCAGATTTTCCATACAAGAAAATCTGCATTATTATAGTGGTTTTATCCAAACCACTTAACAATTTTCCTCTTATTTGCACCGTTGGCGGAAAAGCACCACATGAAAGCATCACATACATGTTAGTGACTGGGAAACATTTTAAAATATAACCTGCATACCAAGAATGGATGTAGCTTCCATCAGTCTGAAAAGTGAAGACAAGTGGCTTACACCTGTATTATTATTAAAAGTGTGCAACTCCTCTGGTTGAAAAAAAGGAGTCTGATGGGATAAAGGTCTTTATGAAAATTATCCTACCACTGTCCATGAGTATTTTGGAATGCATAGCTTCTTCTATGCATTTTGGCTTTTGTCCACATGTAAATGGCGTTTTGGGTCACTGAAAACTGAGCTTTTGAAAAACTCCTTCTAGGGTGACAATTTTCAGAAACTCTGCGTTTACATGTGGACATGGAAAACTGAGATTTTGTCTTGCAAAGGTGTGTGCCTTTATCTCCTTTTTTGAAGTCAGACTGTCAGGCTTCTGTTATTGTTAACATTGGCCAGTGTATTAGTACATTAACAGTTCTGAACATTGCGTTCAATTAAAGCCACAGACGCAGACTACCTTGTGTACCTGAAAGCCTGAGGAAGATTGTCATTGATGAAATCTGACGTGTTAATATTGAACTTGACTAATCAAATGTGGTCTTCCGCTGTTGTTTTGTAGTTGCAGTGTGGATTTGCATTGTTTGCATTGTTTGCAAATGAATTTGGCATTCATATAAAAATGCAGGCCAAGCATATTTAAAATTAATTTTATGCAAAAGAAATGATTTCAATTTAACTGAACTCATTATAAAGTTTAATTTCAACACTTCGCTTCATTTTGAGTGCGAAACATTTATTTTTATGGGAGTAGTATAGGTAAAGGCCATGCACACACAAAGAATAAGAACCTCCTAAATCCACTCTTATACACACACACACACACACACACACACACAAAGAGAGACAAAGAGAAAGAGAGAGAGAGAGATACACATGGAGGGTAACATTTTAAAAGGAAACAGGAGCTGACAAGATGGTTTTGATTATTTGTGACTTGAGAGGAGGGATGTCACCTGGGAAGTGTGTTACGGCTGGGAAATCTGGAAACAGTAAAAAAAAAAAGATGAGGGAAAAACGGGAGAAAAAAAACTGGGAACATCAGAGGTAGGCGGGTATGAAAGTTGGCTGGTGTGACCTTTGGCCTCCCTCTCTCTCAGCTACTCCCTTTGAGCTGCTAAAAGCCGTTTGGTGTGAGGAGCCAGAAGACAGCTGCACCCCCCTTCTCCTCCTCTGGGCTCTCCCTGGGAAACTGAGGTCCCCTTTCTCAGCTTGCTTTAAATGCTGTGGGGTCAGGAGCAGCCGGGGCCCAGTTGAGGTGGTCCAGCCATGGATAAAGTTTCACTGCTTTACATGGCCAGTCTAGACTGTGTGTGTACGTGTGTGTGTGTGTGTTTGTGTCCATTAGAGGGACAGAAAAGGAGGCTGCTTATGGAAAACTACTCTGCTGTTGTCTCTCTTTAAAAGTAAAGAAAAAACTCACAGTAGTGATTAAAAACATCCTCTCTCTACCATTGCAATCTTCCACACAACACACATCTCCTATCTATGCAAAAATGCATATTTACCCACACATCAATTCATGGTCACAAACATATACAGCAGGTACTAGGAGAGAAAGAAAAGCTGAAAGCTCACTTTATAATGCAAATTTAATGTTAAAATAGGTCGACATCCAATGATACAAAAGAAATGCCGACAGAGATCTACAGGTTTAGCAGCCAAAACGTGTATTAAAACAGATTAGCTATCCTGCATATCCACATGTCAGCCTTTAAAATGTGGATGTCTTTTCTTTTTTTTGTTTAAGTTCTTGTGTGGACAGTCTTTCCTTGTTTGAAGTTGGGCCTAAGGATAATGGGTTTATGTGCTGTACAGGTTGTAAAACATCTGCAGGGAAAAGGTAGAATGAATGATTTGTGACATTGGGCTATACACAATTATAGCTGTGTTGAACTGACTTAGAAAGTGCACTGATTCATTTTCTGAGCTTTTCACCATCATTTCTATTTATCATCTTAACTGATTTATTTAAGCAGTTTGCTGGCATCAGTGAATACAGCCATAACTAAATAGAAATCCTTGGCAAAAATAATAAGGATCAGATTATGTAATCTTCTTAAGTGCAAGGTAAAACTGAAAGTGAACACACCTGACATGGTGGTTAAAAAGCTCCCATTGTACAGAAAAACTGCAGGACTATGAATATAATAAGTCAAAAGAGAGCCGGGGGAATAATTTAAGGTCAAGAGCAAACTTTCAAAATGAAAATTAGAGCCAAACATGGATGAAATGTCCTTAATATGCTCAGAAATTGAGATTGAATTTTCAGTCATTGACAGTTCAATAATAAATACTCTATGTAAGCTTCCCATGCTGCACTGCAGGACTTCTTTATTATAATGTTGCTGCATTCATGAGTACAGTAATATAACTTCCAATAGGTAGTGAAAACAAGCAGCAAAAAAACAGCCCAAACCGGATTCAGAGTAAAAACACACACACAGAGAGAGAGAGAGAGAGAGAGAGAGAGAAAGAGAGAGAGAGAGGAGGTTGATTCATATTGGACTCTTTCTTTGTCTGCAGTCATGCATTGGGATTTACAGTGATTAGAAGTCCGGCACCACCCTTCATCGACCAGGAGCTCTGGGCCTTGTGCTCAATACTCTTTGTCTGCCCATGGAGGCTATGAGTTAATGTGCTGAACAGGAGAACAGGATGGTGATGTGGGGAGGGAGAAAAGCAGCCGGCATCAGATTGATCTGCTGCATCTCAGTGGACTGCAGGAAGCAAGCAAGCAAACTCACGTCTGTGCTCTAAATTACGCTATTTTCCACCAGGATCTACACACTCACGCACACACACACACATATACGCACACAGAATAAAGACCAACTCTGGATTTATTATCACTAGAGCTAGTTTATTATCACTGTTATTGTTTTTTTCTTCTATCAATGTTGCACAATGAACCCTAAAACAATACAAACCACTAAAAATGGTCTATTTTGCCTTTTAAGCATATACATACACACATACAGCATATACAGTATATGTGGATATGTATGCCGATTATAATTTATAGTTGCACCACCTTGGTCTCTAGAGAGAGTGTAGAAACATAACTTTGTGGAAACATACAGTAGTGATCCATGACAACGCTCTGAGAACATTTTTTAAACCATCTTCTGTTCACCTGAAATAAACTGTGGGAGAGAAGCAGATATCGGCAGTGACCTCAGCAGACAGACGCATAACAAGACAGATGGACAGACAAACATGGTTATGTATGATCATGAGCTAAATTTAAAATATTGTGCTCCTTTATTCCTTTGAAATTGATTTTTTTTTAAAAAATAAAACATGGGTAACACAGGCTACACCATATGGTTACGTATACAGTTTTTCGCTTCTGGCACCTTTGAACCCTGCTGGAAGTGGAAAAATAGATTATACAGAAGTTTTACACATATTTACATAGTGTGTAAAACCAGTGAAAGGAAATTTACTGAAGCAAAATCAAACTAGCAGACAGATTTTTCCCTACTTTTGCGCTTTATTGTGGTTCAGATTTTGACCATAGACCATAAAGACACTAACCAACATTAAACAGCAATAAGATGCATGTGAAACATTGAATTTCTTAAGAGATGTTGATTTCAAAAAGCCAAATGTGCTTAAAAGTAATGCCACCCCTTCACTAGCAATTACAGCTAGTTCCTATAATGACTAAAGCAAAATATTAATAATATATCAGCATGTATAAAAGATAAATTTCCACTTGTGCATCCAAATCTGATGCCGATTATTTTACCAGACAGCAAATCAAATCTGTCTCGATGAAGCAGATTAAACTTAATAACAGGAAGATTTTTTTCTGAACTGCTTGACTGTTTCCTATTTATTCCTAAATTTCTAAAGAAATGCTTTTCGTGGGCTTTAAATCCAGTAATTAAACTTCACTGATGGAGGAGTCTCGAGTTTTGCTATCACCTCTCAGCAGTGGAGGTGGTGACAGGGTGTGGGAGGTTTGAATCCTTGGCATGAAAACAATGTTCAGTTAAGAGCTTTAACGATTAAAAATAATCTCATCACTTTATTTCTTTTTTTCAGTTTTATGCGTGAGTAAAATTATTGGTGAAACCAGCAACACTGGGCAAGAACAGGTCACAGATTCATACGCCTACATGGTTTAAAATGTTGAGATTATATTGACATAGTTTTCAAATTTTTCTTTTGCCTGCAGTACTGCAAGTTTAAGTTGCTAAGCAATGTTGCACACATGGATATTTAACAATGCAATTCTCTGTAAGAAGACTTTTTCCTACGAAGCTGTTATTGACTTCAATGCTTGACGCCAAATTTACAGGACGGGAGTGGGGGTTGGTCACACCTGCAGCACAGATTCAACTCAGGAGCTCTTTTCTCTTTTAAGTGGCCGAATAAAGGGTGACTGAGCGGCTTGTGTTGACAACATCAATACAAAACAGGCATTCTCCTCAAGCACAGATGGTTTGTGAAGGAAAAATAAAGACACCTTTTTCACTTTAAAGGTAACAGCACTGACAGGACCTCAGCCTGAGCCACTCATGTGAGGATGACTGGTGAGAGTGAGGTGATCATGAGGCATCAGTGAGGACAAGACAGACTTAGATTTGTCAAAAAGGTCACTCAGCCTATTTTCATCAATACATACCATCAAAACAGATTGACTTACAATGTGAGACAGGACCAATCAATAGTACCATATTGAGATCACAACATTTTTTTTTTTTTTTGCCATTAATCGGCTAAATATCACAGTGTTACCAATAAGGATTAACTAAAACTTTTCAATTAGGCTAAAATAACACGTCAGCTTTTCGTTTCTCATGCAGATTCACTGTAGGGTTTCTTTTTTTTTCTGCTCACTACTTTTAAATATACTGAATTCTATCTGCTTTCTTGACAGGAGTATGTAAAATATAATACTGATATCAAACATTAAAGTACAATTACAATAAATCACCATTTGACAACAGTATAAATCACTTAAAAAAATCCTGAAACTCAGCATTATTTGACACATATAGTCATCAGCATCTCAGAGCAGAAGAACCACAGAGATAAATGTACTGGAAATGTAATCAATTTATAGTCATATCAGATGGTCATTTGGTGCCACAACAATCAGCACCACATAATGTAAAGGATATTTAAAGAAGAGTCAAGTTGCATTAGGCTTGGACATTACAAAAGAAAAACAAAACAAAACATGAAAGTCCTAAATGTCATCGCCACTGAGATCAACCACAGAGTTACTAACACCCATAACAGACATCATACAATGTCAATCTAGCCAGACTAAGTTTATCTTATCCCCCTGACTTGATCTGGTTACCTGTATTTAGTCAACGTTTTATAAGAGCCGGAAGAGTTAGAGCCACACTGGTGTCACATGTGAAACAAACCCTGCACATGCCCAGTCCAGGATGGTTTGTTTTTAAGTATCAACAAATTACAGCTCCAACCAGTGGTTACGGACATCCCAGATTTATCTTTCTTAGTCAATCTGATCAATCATTTGGTCTATAAAATGTAAGAAAATGGTTCTTTCAACAGTAACAGTTTTTTCTAAAGCTCAAGCTAACTTATTTAACATGTTTATTTTCTATCTGACCCAGAGTCTAAACCCCAAATTATTCCATTTAATATATAAGATAAAGAAAAGCAGCATATTCTTATAATCTAGGGGCGGAAAAATCTAGATTGTCCTTGTGAATGTTACTGTTGTCACATTATTTTTCCATTGAAATTGTAACATGATGCAAATGTGAATCCCTGCCTCCTTGTTTTCATCACCTCTCGGTGGACTAAAAAGGCAGATGAACTGTTTTATGACAAATGCTCCCTTTTCTAGCAGAATAGCCAAACAAGGGAGAAATGTCAGTTAAATACTCATTATCCTGCCAACACCTTCTCTGACATGGTTAAAGTGGACCTAGTATGCTCATTTCCAGCTCTATATTTTCAGTCTATGAGGTTTCTATGAGAACAGCTTTGTATGATTCACAGTTGAAAGTAAACCTTATCTATCTTATACTGGGCTTTGATGAAGCCCTTCAGTTCATCTTGCCTGAGACAACTCCCTCTCTCTTTAAGGCGAAACTACCTTTAAGCCAATTTTCTTCTGATTGGCTGCACCTCGGAAACACAAGGTTTGAACATAGCCACAGCTGTTTGCCTGAGGTGACCATATCTGGGATATCCCCTCTTCTTTTAGGAAGAGTAGAAAAAACTGTTTGAAACCAAGCTTTTAGAGCAGACCCTGGGCTTTTGGCTTGCAAGGGTTACTTGCACATACATGGACCCCGTTATTTGAAACTTTGGCCATGTTTAATGTGAGCATTTACCATTGTAATAGCATACATACAACAAAAAGTAATACAAGCATAATAGTTCCACTTTAAATCACAGATAAAGATAGCATCCCTTGCAGCAAATCTGTTTGAACTGGGCACAAAGCAGAATTTGAGGAGGAAAGTCAAGTCCAGAAGGCCAATTGTATGGCCAGCTGAGATGCATATAACACAGGATCAGAGAGTCCCTGAGCACACGCTCTCCCTGACCAAAGGTCAGGATTCTTGAACAAGGAACAAAGGAGGCTGGCTCGCCAACAAGAGCAGCATTTAGTGATGGAATACTTCTCAAGACTGCAAAATATGTAAGACAAAGGCCTCATTTTCACTAACCGCATCAGCAAAGGAATCATCTGGTCCCCTCAGCTGATGGAGTTACAGCACCAGTCAGTCAGTGAGAACAGCTTTAAGCACCCCAATAAATCACACAAGTTCTAATATTATACAGCAATATGACAACCTGACCTATCAAAGTCTAATCACGTAAACATGATCGTCACTGCACCACATTCCCAGTGAATCAGGTTAAACGCCTGTATGACACTAAAACCTGTCATATCCACGGTGGTGCGCAATTTCCTGCAAGAGGAGATTAACCCTAAATTACACCGAGCGACTGAGGAACAAAGTAAGGAAGAAAAAAAGATACCCCTTGTGTCCCTTGTGAAATTTCTCTCAACAGAGGTAAAAACACGGATTAAGGCTGCAGCAGCCCTGGAGAGAAAATAATCTGCAGTTAACAAATATACACAGAGGAGACATTTAGGTCAGGCATTTGTTCTACTAATTTGACAGTTACCATTTCTTCCCCCTCCCCAACACTTGTTATGATATTAACAACAAAGTGTACAATTAAATGCAAGAAATAGATGCAAGAGAAATGGAGAGAAATACCCATTTAAAAATAAATTTAAAAGGCATAAAATACAGTCCCTAAAATGATCGCTAAAATGGTAACTCACTATAACGCTGGTTTGCATAACACATTAAAATGGCAGCTGCTGTGGGGACACGTACAACTCTTATTTTGCATGTGGTGGATAATCAGGTGTTGATTAGATATACGCAGTGCCAAAATAATCTAAGTATGCACTACTATACTGTATATACGCTGTACGAGTAGCACATAGGTCATTTTGAATTAGCTGACCTTGAACTAAGCTGTTAATATCTTTGCTACCACTAAATTTGATGAATGGATTACACAAAGCTGCCTGAGGAGTAATGCCAGGAAGCATTTTGGATTCAACACCACGGGTAACGTCACAAGTGTTTGCTGATTTTAAACACAACCACCTTACTCTACTGTTAGCTACTTCAGGGAGCAGACACATGATAAGATCATTTTTATAAAAGGTTCTAATGTCTGTAGCTTGCTGAAACTTCTTAACTCCTATTTGCAAAGCGGAAAATCTCACAAATTACAGACATTTACAGTATTGCATACTTGGGTGCACCAAGGTGGCTTGGAAGCAGTTTTGGTGCGTGCATGGTGGAGTTGTACGTGCCACCCACTTTTGTCTCAGTTAAACGTATTCATGGGAAACCCTTGCAGAGAAGACATAAAGTAAATCACTACTGAGAAAAACATAAAGGCAACACCAATGTATAGTAGCAAAAGTAACACAATTGCTACAAATTAAGCGTGAACTTGAACCGTTGCAAAACATAAAGGTCCTAAAATGTTCTCCCTCTCATTCATTGTGTGTCTGAGTACTGTTTCTATCAACTTTGCTTGTCTGTCGAGCATATTTCACAACTGCAATATCTGTGTATTTATATTATACAGTCGTGTGATTTTTTTATATATATATTTTGGGGGAAACAAACGTTTGATCCCTTTGGAAACAATGCCTATAGATGAAGGTGACATGTAAAACACTTCCACATAAAATTAACATTTTGCAGTCAAACAGTTAAGTAACATGGAAAAAAGTAAGTATTTTATTTTAATAAGACCTATGACAACACGAGTGTGTTATCTCCTCATACAGAGATCTACAGATTTCTCTGTAGTCCTCCTGAAAAAAAAAAAAGGTTGTGCATGTCCTAAAGTCAGGCAAAGAATTTCAAAAGATCTTCCAATTATTTTAAATAAATCTTTACACTGTAAGGAGACTCCTCAACAAGTGGCACAGATTTCAAAAGACTGCCAGTTTATCCAGGACTGAGAAACCCAGCCCAAGAGTAGAGCCCCGACATTTTATTACTGCAGTTAAGTTTTGAAGCAGTTGGTGTCATGCATGCATTAAGGGCATGAATACATTTGACTTGCATTGCAGGTATGCCAAGAAAAACCCTTTGTTATCTAAAAAAAGATCAGAGCAAAACTATAATTTGTCAGTGAGGCCTTTTGAAACAGACAGAATTGTTTGGCCACAGTAACAATAGACATGTTTGGCACAGACCAAAGACAGCTTTTCAGCTGAAGACCCTCATACCAACTGAGAAGCTGGCTTACATGAGGTAATTTCTGCTATGTGGTGCAATACCAGCTTGTGATGCCAATGGTGTACTTACTTTTTTAAGAATTGTTTTAAAGAAAACCAGGTTTTTGTTTGCTCAAATATGTTAAAAAAAAATGCCAACAATTTCTGTGTACTTACTTGATCACACGACTGTAGATATATATACACACACTTGTTTTCCCTTAGTTCATTGTTCATACTCTGTATGTTTCTTTCATTAAGACCTGAGAGAAAGGCCAACAACAAGGTTGAGGTAGGTAACCATAATGCATTAAATCAGTTCCTGCACAGTAAGTGACTACACTGAGCAGAGAGCCGGAGAGAGAAGCCCTGTGATTGTTTAGCTACCCAACAACCGTCTGTCTCCCTCAGCCAGCTCTCCGTCATTTAAGGGTATTATAAGCACCTGAAGCATGCTAACTACTCAGTGTTTACAGGAGGGAGATGGCTGAGCAGCAATTGTGGTTTTGAGAAGAGTAACAGTAGACAAGCTTGATCAGTAACTGTCACGTCTACTGGGCACCAGAAGAGTAAAAGGCTACTGCTTCATTTATAATGGAGGCAGGTAATGTGATGAGAAAACAAAATGACAAGGTGATGCCGAGACAAATATTCATAAAAGGTTTAGAGATACACTGCTGTGAAGAAACAGTTATACATTTTAGGATATAGCTTATTTTGCTTTCTTTCCAGAGGACAAATACCACTCTCATATCTCTGTTGTCAGAAGTTTAGTTAATATTAGATAAGAGGATAAAATAAAAAGCAGTAACACATAATGTATCTAGTAGTTAAATCAAATTGTTGTTTTTAAGCTTTGGTTTCTGTACATTTTTTTTTTTTTTATTGACATATTTAATAGTGTGCTTTAGAGTGGTGGATAGCTAGATTTTACCATTACCATGCCCGTTTCCAGCTGTTACATTAAGCTAAGCTGCTGCTAAGCGAACCATTTGCAGGATGTAGCCTCATATATAAGGTACAGGAATGGGAGTAGTTTTAATCCTCTCACCTAACTTTTAACCAGAGAAAAAATAAGAACACAACTAGAAACTGGGGATAGCTAGCAACAATTTATACATTTAGGGGAAGTTTTGTATTATACTGTACAAGCTAGGCTAGGCTAATTGCCAATCAGCTAGGACCTTAAAATGGACAAAAACAAAAAAGCCATGAGAGCGGTATCATCTGCCAGCAAGAAAGCCAATAAACACATTTTCCAAAAATATTTTCCAAACTATTCCTTTAATGTTTATTAAGAATGGATTTGGGCCATTTTGTTAAGGTTTGTGCTTAATTTCGTTTTATGTGTAAGAAAACATCCATTCAGTCCATAAAAAAACACACACACATACATACAAAATTCAATCATAATGCCAATTTTAGCTGCATCTATGGTGTCTGTACATTAAAGTGTTTTGCTTTGTATCCAATTAAACATTACATATGACATCTCATTCTGCATAATTAGTCCTCAAGATATCACTAGCATTGCAGTGTACCTCTAACAGGCTTTTCATTTAACTGAAGCAACTACAGGTGAGAAAAAAAATAGTACAATCTTTAAGATAAAATAAAATCTAGGAAAAAGCTTACAATAGATTAGCATAATTCATACATATTCCCAACATATTGTAAATCATATAACATATTATCAGTCTGTCAGCTTGCATGAGGTACTGACACCATATCTACAAACACCATATTCATCAACAGAGGGAACCCAGAACTTCACAAAGGGCCAAAAGAGGGTTTTTCATTATGCAATAAACAGACAAACAACAACAACAGCGACAACATTAACATTGTTATCTTGAGGTAGAACATTAATTTCAGCATTTGGAAGTGCTTTATGTTGGATACTCATTTTTCTGTTTTACTTCGACAAGCAGGAGAAGAGAGATGATTCTTGACATCTGAGGTAGAGCGGCACCTGATTTTGTCATTTTCAAACCAATTAGTTCCTCTGCATGTAAAGTAACTGTGAGCACATGGGAAGGTAAAGTCCCTAGAAGCTTCCCACTACACATTCATTCCGGCTGAGGTAGGTTTTTCTTTTTTTCTTTTCTTTATATCGCAAGGTTCACACAGCCAAGTCTAGTGCCTGTATGAAGGCCGAAAACTCATAAAAAATGTTGATATCACTGAAACAAAGTCCTGAGGCAGAATATATCGAATCCCTGGAAGAAGGCTGAGGTCTTCTGTGAAAAAGAAGGTGGAATCATTGGTAGGTGAGAGTAGGCAGCAGGAGTCTTTGACATCCTCAGAAAAGTAGAGATAAGACCAATAACTTATAACCGCTTTGACATATAGGTGATAAAGATATAGTATATATATTTATATATATACATATATTTATAAACTTAAAAATAAAACCATTGTATAACAAGGACATTCTGGGGCCTCTATTCTCTGTGCTGCCCAACACCAGGAAATTAACAAAAGACCAAAAAATAACTAACTGGCCTTCCAAGCTAGAAATAGCCCAGGCCAAATATACAGTCCTAGATCCTCCAGAACTCATTATAAAAAAAATCTTTGCACAAAAGGAACAACTACTTTGAAAAACAAACCAAAACAACAACAACAATTTGTCAACCTGAGTGAGAGAAAAGTCTAAGTGGACACTGGATAGCATCATGTGAATTGGCCTTCATACATTATTAGCCTTGGTCCTGCTGAGCTGCTCCTGCTGCAGGAGTCTCTTGGAACTGCGTCTCCCTCTCCACTGCAAACTCGTCCAGCGGTATCGTAGACAGCTGGGTATCATTCAGCATGTAGGAATCAGACTGAAAACACATGCAAACAGTCAAACTGAGTATATTTAATTTTAGCCTGTATAGGATATAGAGACAGACTCCAAACATGAAAGAGAGGGCATGGCATACAACAAACATGGTAAACTGTATTTTCTTCCTTTAACATAGCTTTTGTTTGTATAAAAACATGTGAGATATGAACCACTGTTCGCGCTCTCAAGACCCACCATGCACGTATCTTGTGTGTTAGGCTGCGTGAAAAGTCTCTCAAGCTCATTGCTGTCAACCACTTTCTTCCCTGCTGTGCTGCCATTGACCTCCATCTCTCTTCTGGCAGCCCCGTTAAGCCCAGAGGCTCCCTGCGAAGACGAAGAGGAGTCCAGAGCAGCACTGTTCCCTGCCTGGGGGGTGGCCTGAACTGTCTTACACATCATTAATCTGGGGATTACATGAACACACACACATTAAACGTTTGCTGGCTACATACACATGATAGACATAGACCCTTTAGCAACAACTATTGGCAAGTTATTCCACTGGCTCGATTAACTGCATTATAAATGTGCACAACATGCTTGTTCTGACCTGCCACGGTAGCTGAAGATGAGGAAGAGCACACAGAAGATGATGCAGGTAACTCCGATGTGAATGCCGATTATGATGCCTGTGGTGGATGTTTTGCTCTGTTCATCTTTCACACAGTCACATGGGCTGTCCAACACTGGGGAGATACAGCAAGCAACGCGGTCATTTGTTTATGTGGCATGAAGGTCAACTTGACTAATACAAAAGATGTTATGTGAGACTAAACTTTCATGCTCTGTGGTGCTGAGGGACAGTCAGTAGTTGTGTGAAAATATTTCCATATTTGGTGGGTCGGTGTAGAGGCATAAGGGGAATGGCAACAAGTGAAGACATCTCTTCTGTGAGATCAATATACAGTCATATTTAATTCAAATCCACCCTCTATTCTAACTAACTTTAGCCCTTACATTGAGTGATGATTCTTGTGATTTACTGCCTTTTCAGAACTGTCATTTCAAGTAAACCATGCCCTGCACCCGCCTGACAAAGAATAAACCTGCATAAACCTGGAGAAGCAACTTCTCAGGGCTACGGGGATGTACACCCACAGCATGCTATTGCTGAAATGATGCAAGATTTGCCAGGCCTTGACTAGACTCCAACACTAGACTGCGCATGTAGAAGCTTGCAGCCCACATTAGGCAGACCAGTTGGGCTAAAGTTCCACTTCTTCCAAGGGAAAGTGGGCATCCTTTCGAAAGCTATAAATGCCGCAGCAATACTTCACAACAACCAGCGAATCCACATCTATCTTTACTGAGGATGAAGTGAGTCAGGTACGTCATCTCGTACCTTGCCATATTGAGCATCATAACTCTGGCAGGAGGGCAGAAATCATTTGATAAACCAGTGTAGGCCAAAGTCTGCATTATGAATTTTATGCCAGATATGAGATTGGGAGAAAGAGTAAGAGGTCAGAGCCCCAGTGAAACTACTGTTTTATAGCCACATGCTTATGTCAAAGGAAACCATGATAACTTGAACTGCTAGCTGGATAATCATATTTCTTTCTTAATTTGGATTAGAAAACCATGCCTAATTGGAGGTTGGGCTAGTTCTTTTCAATTTTCTACGTTACTATTGGGCAGACATCATTTCTAAATGAATACACTAGATCACAAACAGTTCTCGTGATCTAGCTTTGCTCTCTCCCTAGTCTCCTTGCTGGCATCACCACTACTCGTGAACCTCAAAGATCATAGTCTAAATCCTGTGGTTCAAAATGCATCAAATCAAAATGTGGATCCAGTAAAGATTATTTGCTGACCCATTTTATAATGACACATTCAGGCCATTCATTACTTTCTTCTTCTTCTTCTTTTTTTTTAATTTCCAGGCACAC
Organism: Paratilapia polleni; assembly: GCA_015106735.1. NCBI lineage: Eukaryota > Metazoa > Chordata > Actinopteri > Cichliformes > Cichlidae > Paratilapia > Paratilapia polleni. Next base: position 11,856 of record VUQI01038611.1, on the reverse strand, counting down.
AAGTTTTTCTTGAAATACTTTTCATCCTATCCTAATCCACCAGAAAGACTCATCACATACCACTCTCACAATCAATCCATACAAAAAGGATTAAACTCTAAAGTGTAGAATATGATGTATAGAGACGATGAATATGGGATGCCCCTCCAGCTGGAATAACACCAGGACTGCTTTGGAATTGGACATAGGCGAGATAATATCAGATGACCTGTGGGACAGCGGTATCTCACTAATCCATTAGTCGTCTTTCTGTCTGAGACACAATATGATATTTCTATATTTCATTAATCAAATGATGAATGTACCAAACTGTAGTTCTGTTTGTCCAGAGTTATCAAGAGTTTCCATATCCCAGCCTCAGTGGGTTATAGTTTGGGTCCTGCTAATCTCTGACTGGCTTCTGGCCCCCACTGCTGTGTTAGGATTGTCCCAATAGGGGAAGCCCTTTTCTGATCAAGCAGTGCAATTGCATTTCTCTCTTCGCAAGCCTGGTGACTTATTTTATATAGCTAGAATGCAAAAAAACAGAAAAAAAAAAGTGGAATACAGTCCATCAGGACATGCCTGGTAATACCTTTGTCTTAGCATGCCTGCCTTGCAATCCACTATTCTGGATTTAGATTTGTATTTTATTGTTTTCATTCTTTATTAGGAGTAATATTGTGACTTTTTTCTCTTTCTATTCATTCTCTGTCTTTCTGTGATTTGTGTGACCCTGGACAGGAGGATGTAGAAGTGGGAAGGAGGGAGATTGGAAAGACAATACACATTTATGTACATCCACATGTTAAGATGACTACATTTTATGTGATGGAAAATATTGATACAAAGAAAAAAAATAAAATCACCTGATTTCGCCACTGCCTCCCGAAGTGAAACAAATCGTACGGTGGCATTACCTTCTCCATGTTGGTTGTATGAAAGCAGCTTTATCTCATAGACCAGTGAGGAATCTGGACAAAAGAAAACAAAGAAAGTGATCAACAGTACGACTAACTTATCATGTAACACAAATGTGGACGGATGCTGACATTTTTTAAATTTGGGCCAATTTAATAATAATTCCGAGTTAAGTTATGATACAGTCAGCTGTCATGTCTCACCCAGATGAGTGATGTTGTACTGGGTGATGTTGCGAGGGAAGGTGATGGGACCAGTGAAGAGTGGCGTGTGTGCTCTCCTGTAATACAGTTTGAAGCCTTGAGGCTGGCCCATCTTGGAGGAGGACTCCCATGTTGCTTGTACAACACTACCGTTCACCACCTTTGTGTAGAGGGAAGGAGGAGCTGGCACTGCAACACAAAACAAAATGTAAACTGAAGTAGTAAAACAACATGACGGCAGCAGCACCGACAGTTAATGGAAAAGCTTCTGTATTGTAGCTTTTAGCTGTAAATTAGGACAACTTGTGTGCAGTAGCATGCTTGGTAAAGATATCATTTTACCTGGATGTTTAGGGTTCAAAAGGAATGTAGCTTTAATGGTTTAAGGATTTTGATCAGGTGTGACAAAAATAAATTGTGACAATTATATTTCTACTTTTTCCCTAGGATGAACAGGACAAAAGATAAAGTCTAAAGCTTTAAAGTATAAAAGCGGTGATGGCAGGACAATTTATCTCAGGTCAATGTTCTGCATTAATCAGCCAAAATCACGTGTTTTAACTCTCAGTAAGTGCTACAAATCTTGTGGGAGTTGATGCATCTTTTTTTATAGCCCCCAACTCACCCTCTCCATGAGTGCTCTCTGTGACACTGTCCGAAGGTTTGCTGGCCCCATGGGATGTGTAGGCCTTCACGTAGAAGGTGTAATTGGTGGAGGGCTCCAGGTCCCGGATGATCTGCTGCAGTGTCACCTTACTGACGGCCTCCTCATATTCCATCTCCACTGGGTCTGAGGGAAGAATGGTGGAGGAAGAGGAGGAGGAAGAGAAGAAAAAGGAGGCAAAGTTTGAAAAGATTCATAAACAAAACAGGAATGAGATAAATGGGAAAAGAAAACAGATCAGAAAAATGATGGAAAACAGTTTAAAGAGGGAAAACAATATGTTTCTATCATCACTTGTGCTTACTGCCCATTTCACTGGTTTTATCAAAGCGTCCACATTAGCTAACAGCTAATTTAGTATCGCTCTGGGAGCCTGAGTAACAAGGGTTGGGTGAATTGCAGGGGCGGAGTAAGGAGATGGAGGGAGTAAACGGGAGAGTTGTGCAGGATGTGTTAAAGCATTTTATTGCTTTTAATTCAGCAATTTAACCAACCATAACCACTATCTACCTCCAGCCTTCAATCCACTGGGCCATGCCATCTTGGAAAGGTAATTACAGGAGATACTATTAGCTGTCTCCCAGGTCCCTTAATCATCAGTTCATTGATCAGCTAAGGGGAACATCAGCTGGTGCTGCAAGGGTTTCACCACAAAAACAAACAACCAACACACACACACACACACACACACACACTTGCCAGAGGCTATAAACAAATGCATGCATATTAATTGTACCATACTCATGATTCAAAAAATCAGAATTGCTGTGTTTTTTTTGTAATCATTAGTATGGCCATCTGTATAGCCACGTGTAGGAACTTGAACTTTTCTTGAGATCACCTGACAGAGGTGCATGTCGCAACACAGTTTGATCAGATATTAGCCGGTCTTTAACGAACCATTTTACAAAGGTTGGATTGCAGAATTGTGCAAATAGTTTGGTGCATTTAATGCCTTTCAGTAGTGTGAACATGTGTGAAGATGACTAACTCCTGCTGCTTGTTACTTGTGAGAAAGGACAACATATCACAAACTGCAAATCGCTTTTGTGCCATAGGACCATCTTCAACAATGTCAGTGCCGTTCTTCATCTTTTCATTACTGTAGCAGCTTATTTACATAATTGAACTGTAATGAAAGTGTGGCACTGCTCATCGTTTGCTGTCGTTTTTAGTTACATGAATGAATATACACATTTCAGATTTGCATCTTTAGCTGCATCCGTTCTTAATTTTTTAGTGAAAATGTCTTGGGGCTTCTCAAGCACTTATTCACTTGACAGAGTTGATTTATTCTGATTGCTGCCACGTTAAGAGACCTGAATTTTATTTGCATCACGTCATCTCACTTGACATGCCCTATGACACTGTCTGACTCTTGTTTTAACTAATACTTAGCTTACAACTTTATTTTGTTGCAAATTATCCTCATGCCATCCATTGCACACCTGAGGTCCTGCGGATGTGGAGCACATAACCAATGATGTCCTGAGTGTTTTGATCGGGCTCCCTCCATGACACCTGGATGGTGGCGGGAGAGAGGGCCTCTGCCTGCACATGGGTGGGAACACCAGGCAGTCCATCAGCCCAGAGCACTGTGAGGCGGGCGCTGGCCTGTGTAGAGCCGGCGCTGTTCTCAGCGATGCACTGGTAGATAGCCTCGTCATCCTGGCTGATGCCGTATATTGTCAGCGTGCTGTGAGAGCAAGAGGAGAGAAGGGGTGAAGCAGGAAGTAAAGAAGAAAGGAAACTAGGAAGTTTAGTTTCTCCGACACAAATGTAGAACATAAGATTCTTCACTGCTGCACAGTGTTCAATTTTTGTTGCACCTTTAAATAATAAGAATTGTTTCTGTCACTGTTACTAGCAACACGATACCTGCACCTTTTGTTTGAGCAGGTGGAAAGCGTTCTCTTATGCGATTTCCCTGCCTTAAATTGTAGCAGATATTTCACTGTGTTACTATTAGGCATTTAGTGCACACACACTAGAGCCAACAAGGTTTTAAATAACTGCAGCTAGAATCATGGTAAGGACATGTATAAAAACTTTCAAGTGAATGAGAATCACAATCCCTCCGGTATGACCCTTTAAACCCATCATGTTGATGCAGTGCCATCAATGGCAGTAATGTCATTTGACCTTGTGGAATCACTCATTGTTGGCATATGTGTTCAAGAGTTATGACAGTTTATGTTAAACAAGCTATGCTCAGAATTTTGTTACCAACAAGCAGACAAGAAAGAAAATGTTCTGTACTGTGTGATTCACATATTTTTTTAGATTAGATGAAATGTTACAAAAACAGTTGAAATCTATGAGGAGAAACTACCTATACTGTCTTAAATTGAGAAAAGGAGCTGCAAGCCTTTATGTGCTTTATATGTTTAGCTTTTGAAATATTCTTCTCACAGCATCAACAACATCCTTAAGGACAGTATCGAAGGTAGACCCATGGAGTGGCCATGGCAACCAGACTCTAGAGTCTGACGTCCTCACAAAACCAGTGGTGAAGCTGTGTCAGGGCTATAATGCGGAGCACTAACATCCAGTGACTCTTATTTCACTAGACCTTTGTTGCAGAACCATTTCTCTACAACCATTGTTCCATCATGGACCTACTGAAACAGTGAAACCATTCATTAAAATTTAAGCAACTGTTCACAATGTTAAAAAAAAAAATACATAAAAAGCCATATAATAAGAGTCCTGCATATTAAATAAGAGTGAAAGACAACAACCTCAAAACACAAAAAACTATTTGGCCGACTATGATTTGCTGCATTTTTGTGCAACCCAGTGGAAGGAATGGGCTCAACCTGCACACCCTTATAAAATTTGTCATGCTCCACTACTGTGTAGTATTCTATCTACTGCTGTCCAAGCGATACAATTTTATTTTCTAGGTTTATCGTTTGCAAAGCAACCTTTAGCAGTTTACACACATGAACTGACAATTTTGGGAGAATCTGGTTGGGACATTTTTTTAAAGTTGTCATTTCACACGTGTAGCATGCAGAAGGAAGCAGGCCACTTCAGATATTGGAAAAACTCCATGTGGTTTAACCGAGGCAGCGCACAACACCCACGTGCTAGTGGTGAATGCACCGGACAGTAAGTGCACTATTCTCACGTCGGCGCAAACCAACATCACACTGTCTTTGTGTTAGAGAACTGGCAGTTTATAGACTGACTCTCACATGCATCTCTGTTGGGTAATGTCTAGACAAGCTCTGGGCTCCAGCGGATGTGTGAAGATGGCTTTTGACTGAAGTCTTCAGATGTCATGAAGTAAAAAGTACTCTCTTTTAATGAAAGTCTCAAGAGGTACTCATGCTTCAGTAAATGCATTTAATGTAGTATATCATTTCTCTGATAAGGACCACATAGTACAAAAGATGAATGTGACATAATGTCAAGAGCACGAGTTACTGTGTTCAGCTGGGTGAGAGGAAAAAGAGATTTGTGGTACAGATCAGGCAGGCAGCAGTAAGAACAGAAGATCCTCGCTCATGCGGAGCACATACCGGATTCATCATAAACTGAATCTCCCATGGGAGTAGATAAATTTATATCAGTGCTTCAAAAAATGAAATTTGCCCACATCAGTATAAACTATGATATTTCCACACACACATATGAACTCTCATACCTATGGAAACACACACCTTTCTATCATACCTCTGCCACCCTGCTCTTTGTCCTCATTTTTCTCTCTGCTTCTTTCACTTCCCTCCCACCAGGTTGTCCTCTGTTATGGAATAAATATAGGGGAGCACTGTGTTTGTGTGTGTGTGTTTACCTTATGTATGTACATGTGCAGGTTGTGTAGGTGTTTTTAGACATGAATACATAATCCACTCCTCACATGCTGGTTGTCTTCAAGCAAAAGAAAAAAACCCAAAACATTTAACATATTATGGAAATGAGGCCCTGTGGTGTAAAACATTTCTTCATGTCATTGTTATGTCAAGGCCGTTTCTGCTGTATTTAAAGTATAACATATGCTGAAGACAAAAGAAAAATAACAAATACCTCGGGAATATGAAATGGCTTGAGCCATACCTTCAAGATGGTGTACCCCTTGGTCATGATATTTCTAGAGTTCAGAAGCATCTTTTAGGTAAAAGGAAGTAAACTGTCTGGCTTGTAGTTCTCATGCAGTGCTTTAAGTTTAAAAATGAGAAGTGAATGCCGCAGGAGTTCAATATATATTCCAGTATCCCACTAATCTGTCACCTCCAGTTTGTTAGAGCCTGTATAGCAGAATGTTATTTTTCTTTGATGAACAGGAAGCATTGTATTAAATCAAAAGTTGTTAAGAATGTTAAGAAATAATAACCACACTGCAGTAAGGAAAAACAAGCAATTTATTGAAAGAACAGTATGTCAAAATGCAGACGGGTTGTTATAGGTCGCCTTCTAGATATGAGCAAAGTGGCATTTCAGTCCTCAGCAGCACTGACCTCACACCAGCCTCAGTGTGGTTCAAATGGATGGATCTGTAAGGACAGGGGAGTGCTCTTCTGGGTCAGCAGGTTGGAGGAAGAATTGAATAATTCCATTTCCTTTTCAAAATTGATGTGCTGGGATACAGCTACTGTAGGTCTCTAATCTGGGTCAGAAAAAGCTGCGAGATGGAAGAGTCATTATTTGCTCCAGGCTGCCAGGTGGACTCAATCTGTATAATTATCAGGTCAAAGAGGCGCTCTGCATTTCACCCTCTCTGAGCCAATCTCACCTCTGACCCCTGAGGTGGCAGCAGTCACCAGCCCTCAGCTCGCTACTCAACCATCACGTTTCTGACAGCCTTTCATATCAGCGACAGATGAAGTGTTTGCAGACAAGCAGCCTGACCAGACGCTGCAAAGAGGCCCCCAGGGATGCCCTACTCAATGCCACTGCAGCCGGATGGGCCCCATGAGTGTGAGAACGGAAGGCAGGGAAATTTCACAAGAAGTCGCTTGTTTGAGGAGGTACAGTAGCGTCCAACCGCATGTATGCAAATTCACACACACCCACACACTCACACATACATTTCACAAATGCATGGATGGATGCTGCTAACTTGTCGCTTTTGAAATTCCACAACTGCTGTCAAAACCTCCTTTATAACTTCCAGTATGAAAGCTTAAGGAGTCCTTGACATTTTAGAGCAGGGGTGTCAAAAATACATTTTAGTTAATGGACCACATTCAATTTGATCTACATTGTGCTGTACCCACGCCCCAAAAATGTTGATTAATAACCCAGAAAAATAAAAATCCACAATTTCCCCCTTTCTTGTTAGTGTGAAGAAGTAAAAGTAAATTCTGAAAATATTCACATGTAATGAACTATTTGTTTCCAAAAAGATGATGAACAGCCTGAGACATCTTAACAGACACTGCTGTCATTATGTGCATCACAACTTACTGATCACGGCAGATCTTTAAAACCTTCACATGCAGAGTATTTTGGAACTAAACAACAAAGTATTTTGCTTCTTTAAGCAACTTGTCAAGATCTAGAATCACATTCAATTTTCCAGGCATTTAAATGCCTGTGTAGTAACAGTGACTTTAATTATTAATGGGAACTGATTTTTAATTAACTGTTTTGTCATTTTAAGACATTTGCAGTTTTCACACTTTGGACTCTACAATGGGCTGGTTCTGGTACGCGGGCCATATGTTTGACACCCCTGTTTTAAAGAATCAGAACATACAAAAGACATTCCTATTTGAACTTGTATTCATATTCATGAAGATTTGCTTTGTATCTTTATGTAAATTATCACAGCACAACAATGACTGCATTAATTTAGGTGTATAATGATTTCACTAACCCTGCAGCAATTTAAGTGGGGGGTTTTTCTCCCTAAATTATGAGAGTGTTTAATTTTTTGGTGCCGGTTTATTTTAAAGATGTAGTCCCCAAGATTCTTTGTCTTTAGCTCATCTTTAGCTTTACTTTGTAAGATTTTTTGGTAAATTGTTTGACAGTAAAGAAGCATATCGTTGTGTTTTTCAAGGCGGGTGCTAGTCTTTTTTTTTTTTTTTTTTTCTGTGTTGCTGCAGTTGGACATCCAAGCCCCATTCCTTCTTGTACCAGACCGCTGCTGAGGAATGACCTGACAGATGCTGGATGTTTAGAATAGAAGAATAAGTTAATTAGTTAAGGTTGAATCACAAGTGTTTGCAAAGAAAAAGAGGAACAAAACATATCTTTATTCAGAAAAACTGTTAAGTGAAATTACTTTTATTTAATAAAAAACAAATAAAGTCCTTTGTCTGGACAACCCTCTTATCTCTAAAGATCAGAGGTGTTTGAAGGAAACATTTTCCCATTTAATGTAAACAACTGTCAGTCAGGAAGATTACAAAATGGCGAACAGCTCAAAGGTCCTCTTTATTAATCGTTTTACAGTGGCCCTCTGGAGGTTTTCAGCACTAATTGATTTGGTGACAAATGTCATTACTTTTGCTAACAGCAAATGTGGTACAGAAAGTACAGAAAGATGAAAGCAGCAACACAAACTTTCAATGCATAGAAGAGTTTATGCAATCATCCTTTAAGCGACCGTGATCTGATTTTTATGCTGCTGGTTACCTCGCTGAGCGTGTGGAGGTGTGCAGCCTGTCGCCTGCAGCTCTTCATCTAACAGCTCACTGTGGCTGCTCTTTCTTCTTGATCCATTACTCCCTGCAGTATTACAAATTGGTCTGCTGTCTAAAAATACTAAAAATGACTTGTTTTATAGATGCATTTTTAATGAATGACAGCAGTAAATGCTAAGCTTACTGACAAACATGCTGAATTTCTGGTAACTAGTACATAATAAGTCATCTTAAGATTGCAATATTTTCCTCAGCAGGATAAAGGCTCATCCACCATTGTGTTATCTCATTTGATACTTAACCTGCAGTATATTTATTTGAATTAAAATCTTTGAAATCGCCATGTTAAAAGACTTTTTGAGTCAGTTAGCTTTAGAATAAATCAGTCTGCATTTATATGCAACACCATACACCAAGATCCATACAATGTATGAGGGGAAAGAAAGTGAGTGACAGAGATGAAAACACATGGGAGGTATATGGCCTAAATTTGGGCTGTTTGCTCGTCTCATATGAGCTCCTGAACCGAACTGTCCTGTCCTGACAGGTTGACACCATCATTTACTCATCAGTTCAAGGTCATTTCACAGATTGACAGATAATGCCGTGGACCTGGGGGATAGCTGACAGTGGGGCTTTAGGTCTGTTGTTCAGCTGCTAAGGCTGTGTTTACTCTCTGTTGTCTCTGAGCAGCACCCCATCAAAAGCCAGTGTTGCCATTCCTGGTTCAGTGAGAGTGAAAGGAAAAAAAAATATGGGGACAAAGAGAGAACAGGAGGAAGAGGTGGGGAAGGGGGAGGGGAGCAGTGATGAGCTGTCTGTGGCCTGAGAGGAGGGAAGGACCCAGGGATATGACTGATTACAGGCGAGGTCAGAGTTCAAGGCCAATGCCCAGGCCCCAGCTCTCTGTAAAGTGGGCAGGAAGGGGGATGTGGGGCACAGAGAGGGGCCCACAAAAAAAGAAAGGCAGGTCTTGGTGAAAGAAAGTGAAAAAAAAGAAAAGAGAAGAAAAGAAAAAAAAAACTCTTTGAAAGGATTCTGCTACAAAATGACCAGGTTTGTGTGGTGGCCTGTTCCTTCAGATGTTGGCTATTAATTCAAAAACACACCATGGCTCTTACACACAATTGAAAATGTTTCTTTAATTACTTTATAACTTTTCACAAAGATGTAAAACGATCCTTAGTTGATCTAAATGATTAAAATTTAATGATTCTTTTGATTCACCACAAGGGAGAAAAAAACTAAACAGGCTGGCTTTCAACCTCACAATTATTAGTCGGAGATCATAGCCTGTATGTGTTGAAGGATCATACATGGCAGCTTTAGAGGCGTAAGAACGGGATATTATTATCAACAGCTCTCCAAGAGGGTTCAAATAACCAGGATAGCATGTTTCACAGGAGACTGGCTAAAGGCTAATAATGAAGGGGCTTAATAATAATGCTGGCTGTGTGTGTGTGTGTGTGTGTGTGTGTTTTTGTGTGCGTGTGTGGTGTGTATTAAGTTACATCTGTTGGGATGTGACAGAAAGAACACACATATCATGCACCATAAAAAGCAGCCAATCAGCTTTTTCCTGACATCACTGCTCGTTACACACTCAGCCTCATCCTTTTTTGTGCATTTGGTGTGTGAAGTGTTCATCCGGTTGAGGAGTAAAGGGCATCGCACTTGTGAATTGTCATGTTGGATTATGCGTGTGTGCAAAATGAATGATAGCATGCACCATGGGGCTATTTTGCACATACAGACTTGCTTTTTGATTAATGTGTGTGCGTGCGTGCGTATGAATGAAATCTACAATCGATTGCCCTTGCTTCCCCTTTCTGATTTGCTCTTGAAGGTCAGCACCATGAGAACAGGCTGTGTGTGTATATATACGCAAACACACACAGTTATACCAACCACACGCATTAATTAAAATCTCTCTCCCAGGTATGTTGCACTGTATATCCAAGTCAATGCCATCTGATAGCATGTGTTTATATATATATATACATATATATAAACACAATAATTATGCTGCCCTGAGTTGTTGAATTAGTTTGCATATCATTATATACCGTCATTTGTTTTAGCTTGGTTCAGCAGGTAAATTGTGCCTGATTCCATATATTTTTCTTCTTTCAGGACCTCCAGAAAACAAACTACGTAGCTTTTCAGCCTTCAGGTAAAACTCATCCTACTGTGAATTTGCCAGCTGAGTGAATTTAATATACAGCTAAAATTTACAGGATGACTATACCTCAGTGGGAGAGCCACATGTGGTTTTACCCCTCGCTTCTCCACTGTATGTGCATGAGATGTAAGAAGTAAGAAATCTGATTACAATTTTGTAGGAAATGCAACTCCAGAGGATTTTTAAAATTATCTACAGACTGACTACTTGTTTATATTTTATGAATCTAAAAGTGTTCACGATTTTTCTCCCCAACACCTGATCTTGGCAACTAAAGTGTGATTAATGTTAAATGTAGGCATAAACTGTATATAAAAGATGGACTTAGCCATCATCAACTATTGGTTTGGGGGCTAAGCCTCTAGTTTGGCATTTTTAAACCAAATGTTAGGAGCGAGATGGACACGTCACACTCATACAGTAGCAACTTTTCAATCACAAGGTAAACAAGCCCTAAATCATATCCTGCTTTATCATCCTTTTTGATTGCAACTGAGACCTTAATTTATGAACTGAACATCATGTTTTATTAAGTAAGACTTAAATCAAGACTATAAACTCATGAGGAAATTGTTTACCAAGGTCAAAACAAGTGAGAAGTAGAATAATTTTCTCACAGATTTCTATGTTATCTGACTTCTTATGACAATTAGAGGAGTTGCCCCCTGCTGGCCATTATAAACAGGCTTAAACAGGCTTTTGCACTGGCTTCACTTTCCAGGAGACTGCATCCATCTTTTAAATGCAGGCTATGTCTTTAGACAATTAAAAACACTGGGCTACACTTAAACACAGAGGTTTTGGTTTAATTTTGAGACATCGTCGTTTCAAACTAAGACTTTTTCAACATAAACTACTTTTTTCCTAACCTCATCCAATTTCTTTAGCAGTTTACCAGTAGCAATAAAAAATTATACGAGGGATATATGACAGATTCTGGCTCCTACTGTTTGAGCCCTGTGTTTTATATATATACAAGCTAAGGAAAAAATTAAGAGACCACTGCAAAATGATCAGTTTCTCTGATTTTGCTATTTATAGGTATATGTTTGAGTAAAATGAACATTTTTGTTTTATTCCATAAACTACTGACAACATAACTCCCAAATTCCAAATACAAATATTTTCATTTAGAGCATTTATTTGCAGAAAATGAAAAATGGTCAAAATACCAAAAAAGGTCCAGTGTTTTCAGACCTCAAGTAATGCAAAAAATAACCAAGTTCATATTCATTTTTAAACAACACATTACAAATGTTTTAACTTAGGAAGTGTTCAGAAATCAATATTTGGTGGAATAACCCTGAT
>VUQI01038610.1:4265-34163 GCA_015106735.1 Paratilapia polleni | reverse complement strand
CTGCCAATGCCAAACAGCTTATTCTGCTATTGACTCTTGTTTGGTGTCATTTATTGGATTGGATGACTGAAGTCTGATGAAACAAGACATATTGGCAAGTCAACAATTTTTTCATTTAACAAACAGGGGCCTCAGTAGCATGTGGAAGAACCATACACAGCCACAACAGCCTGGCACCTCCTCCTCATGCTGGTCACCAGCTTGGTCACACACTGCTGTGGGATGGCATCCCATTCTTCAACCAGCATTTGTCGCAAGTCAGCCAATGTGGTTGTGTTGGTCAGTCTGGCACGAACAGCACGCCCAAGCTGATCCCACAAGTGTTCAGTGGGGTTGAGGTCAGGACTGCAGGCAGGCCATTCCATCCTCTCAACTCCCAAATTCTGGAGATAAGGTGTTTGGCATTGGCTTGGCAAATTTTTCATGGGTGCAATCCACATACTCAGCTCTGCTGCTGAACCCAGAAATGCATTTTCCTTACAAATGTGGCATCATTTAAAGGGAAATAAACAGGCTTTCCAACGGCCAATTGCCAAGAAGCATTGTTACAACAAAGAAATAATCAACCAAACACAAATTTCCTTACTTTTTGTGCTGAGTATATCAGAATATCACATACTTTATTAGTAGATTTATATTCTAAATATACACTCACTGGCCACTTGATTTGGTACACCTGTTCAACTGCTCAGTAATGCAAATGGAAACAGTTACTACCTGGACTGGACTGCGACTGGCCAATCAACTTACCCAACATACTTTCTTTTAGTGGCCATCAGTTACGTTGAACCCTGTTTAACGTGAAACGAACAAAACTGTCCAAGCTATAAACTCCATCACTCATGGGACTTTTTGGGTAAAATTAGTAAAATAATTCACATGGGGACAATTTGTTCCTGTCATTTACATTTGAAATATTTTCATCCCATTTCTTAGCTGATTTTATGCTGTTAAAGCTGCAAAGACTTTACACAGTCAAGTATCTTTACACTGTTTTTATTGTTTATTTTTAGTGTACAAATAAGCAAAAGCTGAAATCAAACACATTCTGTAGTCTTCCAACAGAAGGCACCAGATGAGCATAGCCAACAAACATAACAGAGGTAATCTGCATTAATGCTGAATAAAAAGCAAACCATTCATCCAAAGAAACACCCACACATGCAGAAAAGCTGCAAAACCACAAGCCTGCATTTTGCTCCAACTGACTTAAAAAAAAAAAGTTCAAAACATATATATAAAAGGTAAACATCTGATAACTGTATCTGCACCACTAAATCTCTCACCTGCTCCTGTTTTACAGCCACCGACTTAATCAAATTAGCATGGATGTTGAGCACGCTGCAGAGTCATAGCTCCCTCCTGTAAACCCACAGGCAAGAGCGGGTAAACAGATTTGAGTAATTTGGTGCAGAGGGACTCAGAAAATTAAAAAAGATTTGGACAGCCTAGTCAAGTGTATGTAATTGCCACTCTGCTACTCCACTATCTCCCTCCTTTGTGCCTCAGGGTGTCTGAGGGTAAGTGGACCGTCTGAGAGATCATCCCTCATGCCAAGGTGGCCTTGGGAGGGATCGCCATCATTAAACAAGGACAATGACCCGTCTGCAAAGGCTGACTGAGTCATCCCATTTAAAGTGCATATGTGTCACTCCTTTAGAGATTAAACATAAGATATATGTCAGTCTCCGCGACACACTGGCATCATATTAAAGTGGATTCAATCTTAATAGAAATCTCAGTCTATAAAATGACCTTTTTTTTAAACCAGAGGCGACGCACTGAAGCTCTCAGGTCAAATCATGAATGAGGATGAGGTAGTCGGATGGGACGGATCCTAAATGCTTCGTCTCCGGTTGTGGATCATTGCCACAATGTGGGTGAGGTCCAGACTCTTCATCATTACCCCCATGAAATCTTCATCAGTGCGAGCTCCGGCCACAAACTCCTCCAGGGAAAGTTCCCCTGTTGGACGAGAGACACATGTTGTATTTAGTCAGATTTCAGCGGGTTTGCAGCTAATTTATCGTTTCACTCGTGCAACAAAGTCACAAAAGACCGTTTGATATATTGATATGATATTTTAATATTATTGATGCTGTACATCTTTGCAACTCCACCAGTTATTAAGTAAACAATGGAAAATGCCAGTAAATGTCACTAACTTTCCTCCAGCGTTTTTCATTATTATTTTTGGTAGCTTGGAGCTACAGAGTAACAGAACAAGGCCATAAACAGGTTTTTAGAAACATTTGAGATCCCTGAAACACCCCTCTATGCTTTTAAACAATTTCAGAGTTTTCAGCCTTGATTTAGAATATTTTTTTCTTTTTATTTATGTAATTATTTTTGTTTGTTTACATCCCTTTAAGGTCACAATTATGTACGCACGTTCATAAACTAAAACACACACTCAGCTAGACAGTCACATACGTTTATGCATGTTTACAGTTCAGTTCAGATTTTATTATTGCTACTATGTATAGATTTATATTCTATTGCCTGTATTGCAATTTCAAATCCTCATTTACCTTCTAAACAGTTGTTTTTTCTAAATATCTATTAACCATATAGAGGCAAGCTTATGCACAAACCAATGCCACTTATCACAGTATTTATAGCTTAAGGTAGTTTGCAAACTTGCCCCTATATGGGTCTTTAAATATATAAAACTCAACAGTTGAAGTGGACCTATTATCTGCTCCCTTGTTGTCTGATGTATGTAGACTGGTACAATGGTGGATGCTCATATTAAACATGACCAAAGTTTCAAATAATGAGGTCAGTGTATGTACAATTTAGTTCAGATCTCAGACTGCTTTAAATGCTCAGCTTCAGGCAGATTTTTCTACTCTCAGCGCTGTATGATGTCAAAAAGAGTGGATATCCCTAATATGGTTGGATCTTCTGTTTGCCAGAGGCAGCCAATCAGAAGAAAGTTGGCTTAAAGGGAGGAGGAAGTGAGCTAAACGACTTTAAGAGACATAAAATGAACTGAGGGGCCCAGTATAAGATAAATAAGGATTATTTTGAAATGGGAATGGTGCAAAGCTGCTCTAGTCCAGCTCATTTCCAGCTCCAATAAAAATATGGAGCTGGAAATGAGCATAAAAGGTTCAGTTACATATATACATACAAATGACTTGCAGCAAAACTGAAAACAATACAAAGAAAACAGCACAGATTGCAAGTATTTATTTATCAGCCCCACATTTAAAACTATTCCTGTTTCCTGTCCTGCATTTCATGTAATTGTTTTGCTCACATTTAGTAAGAGAACACTACCATTTGAGCACTGTGGTCGTATAATAACATACATCGGACAGTTAAAAAAAAAAAAAGCAGAGATATCATCATTTAGATTTCAGGAACCTTTTTGTTTTAAATAATAGGTGCCTACATTACCCATGGTGCACTGTAATCTCCAGGAGTGCAATTTGGATAGCTCCACAAAAAACTACATAGAACTTTTTTTTTCCATTAGTACAATGGAAAAAGATAATAATAATAAAACTAATAAGCAGCAACGTTTGGCTTGTTGACATGTAAAGATGTGCTATCTGGTGGCTAGCTACAGAGCTATGGTTAGGCTAAACACAAAAGCACAGAAAAGATGGAGGATGAGGGTTAAATTGTTATCAATAAAAGTCCATGCTGAGGCTCCCTGATGGGCAGACAAATGCAATCATATGGCAGGAAGAAGACACTGAAAATGGACCAAACTTCAGCCAAGAGAATGAGATGAGCCCATGCACAACTCGAGGTTAGTCATTAATATGTTGCTGCGTTGTTTGCAGAGGGTAATTACAAAAAGTACCTTTAAGCATATCAGGAATTCACCGAGTGCTGCCATTACACCCGAAATTGCAGAGTAACGTTTAACTGTTAGCACTTATTTTTTCAAAACTTAAACAAATACAGGCTAAATAAGCGAGATGGAAGGATGAAATATGTTGCAGCCAAAAGAGAAGTAGGCTATATGTCAAGTTCATTTTATTAAGACAACTAAAGTAAATTTCATATAAATTCTTAAGTATACTTAATACTAATATCATTTTACGTCTGCTGTTTAAGTACTTATAACTAGGCAACATTACACTTCCTGTTTGTATTCATTATAAAATACAATATATAGGTAGATCTTAGTAAGTTATAATTACTTTACTTTTGTTAATTTTATGAAAAAGTAGTGAAAATATTTTCCTCTTTCAGTTTTTGCATCTTTTATATAGTGTTTAGAGTTAGGTTATCTGTTCTTCTGTTTTCAGAGTGGGGATAAATATGTAAACTCTGTCCACTCACGATCGATCTCCTCTAAACCTCTAAACACTGTGCCAGCACACACTCACCATCTCCATTTATATCAATCCTGTCAAACACGCGGTTAGTGAACTCCTCCGCGGATGTTTCCTGATTTTCATTCCCATTGATTGCACGGATGGCCTTGGAGAAGAAGAGGAAAAATCAGTATGCCAGATTAAAGGCTAAGACATATAGTCAAACATGCAGTGTGGCTGGTGCATCATAGCCTGACTGTACCTTGATGATGTTCAGGAGCTCGTGGCGGTCAATGCAGCCATTTCCATCCACATCATAGAGCTTGAAATACCAGCGCAGCTTGTGCTCCATCTTTCCCCGCATCACGAGGCTCAGAGCAGCCACGTACTCCATGAAGTCTATGTAGCCGTCCTGCAGAAACAAACATCAAATTGTCATCCACGACCATCTACTTCTTATTTTCAGCCAGAGTTATAATCGCTAAACAAACGCTCCATCCCTCAGCTGAAATAGATCCCCAACTCCAAAAGAAATCCAAGGGGAAGTGAAGTGCGCCAGGACGGAGGATTATCTCCTGTCTGCGTCTCAACAATCTCAGTATCAAAGCATCCTTTCACAGATAATCTCACTGTCTAAATCATGCAGAGATTACCGTGGCCTTTTTTGTAAGATGAGTGGGGGACTAAATATAGACGTGCAGCTCCTCAGACAGACATCCTGCCATGACCCCGTCGCTCCCTCAGAGATGCTCTCGATTAAACTGAGGGTCATACAGACAAGGGGAGACCCAGAGGTACACATACTCCCTGTATTTAGAACATGCATTTGCAAGTCTCATGCATGTTGGTATTACAAGTCTTTCTGTTAAAATATTTTCCATTGTGGTGTTCCAAACATGCAAAAATTCTGTAAAAAGGGGCGGATGTTAACCAAACCTGTCCTCTAACCCTAGATGGGTAGCTGTCTGACACTCACAATTTCCTGGTGGAAAACGAAAGCTACACTCATGCACAGATTAGCCACCCCTGGCACAGACTTGTAAAAGGCCCTGCACTTACAGTACCCTATATAGAAGCAACACACCCAGACTTAAGGACACACAATATGAATTCAAACCAAGATGATCTGTTTTGTATCTGTTTGTGTTGATTTTGCATCTCTTTTTGTTTGGGGGGGGGGGTCTTTGTGGTTCTTGTGCATCTTTTGATGTTCCCATTGAATGTCTTAGAGGTAGTTTTATCTTGTTTGCATCTATTTGTGTTCCTGCTGCAACTCTTTAGTCTAAGTATAGATCATTTTAACCCATTTCTGGTCATTGTGTGTCTCTCTACAGTTGTTTTGACTATATTTGCATCTTTGTAGTTGTTAGATTGATGTGCCACCAAGATGTGCTTACAGTCTCTTGTGCCCAGTTCATTAATCCATTCATAAATTCAAGCTTTTTGTTAGGGAGGTAAATTTGAGAGAACATGTGTCCTTGACTGATACAAGTTTCTTTATCTGGACAACATGTTTTAAGAAGTTTTTCTCTTTTGTTTATTTTAAATGTAGCATTAAAGACTTCAAAAGCAGGGGGCAGGCCATCTTAATCAGACGCTAATCAGTTAACCAGTCGACAGAAAGTAACTGTGATGAAAAACAAAGTAATTTTTCAATTAAAAAGGCCCCAGATGTGAGGAACCCCACAGTCTGTAAACGAATGCATTATCTTGCTGATGGATCAGGTTTATGCTACATTTAGTACAGTAAATAATTCATCAATTATCTGAAAAAAATATTGATGCAACTGCATTTCCCCACAATTAGTCAGTTGTGATAAGCAGAAATTGATTAATAAAATATTTCGTGTAGTCAGTCTCGTTTTACCTCTTTTAAAGACATTAAAGAACATGAAACATAC
The DNA here is from genome assembly GCA_015106735.1 of Paratilapia polleni. Lineage (NCBI taxonomy): Eukaryota > Metazoa > Chordata > Actinopteri > Cichliformes > Cichlidae > Paratilapia > Paratilapia polleni. Next base: position 27,985 of record VUQI01038610.1, on the reverse strand, counting down.
ATGCATTACAAGCAATATTTTGTTCCAGCTTCTCCAGTGAGACAATCTGATGCTTTTCTTTGTTTTATATTACTGTGAATGCAATGTCTTTGCATTAAATACAGTTAAACATGCAGTTTGATTCCACTATGTTAGGGCTTTGGTAATTAATCAAAAGAATAATAATTACTTGCATCTTTAATGTGTAAATATATATTTTTTTACGTGCAGAGCTTAGTTATGGAGCACCTTCTCAAACGTACATCAGTTTTAGAAACAATCTGAGGATGAATGCGCCCTGTGTTCAAAGGAAATAAGCAGGTAACATAATCCTACATTATTTGTTTCTTAACGTGTAAACATGGCTCGTTATAATAAACCCCTCATTAAGACATGCAATATTTGCTGACATAAGTTGAGAACTAAAGAAAATGATTTGTTCATTTCCTCCTTCAGGCCATGTGTAGACATGTATTCCTGTTTCAGCCTCTAATAGTTTTTTCACATCATTATTGTATGTTATGTTTTTCTTAGGGGACCCTGACATCTTTGATAATTTTCCACTCTCTGCAATGATTTTAAGTGTGTAGTGAAAAGCTGAATCATCTCACCTTGTTCATGTCAAACGTGCGAAACATCTGCTCGATGTAAGCGTTGGCCTCCGAGTCCAAACCTCTCAGCCCGAAGAACTGCTTGAACTCATGCAGGGTGAGCTGCCCTGACGGGCACTCAGTCATGAACTTCTTGTACCACAGGTGCATCTCCACGGCCTGCAGGTCGTCCACGGTGCTGCCATTTGAATTGCCCATTTTTCCAAATAAGGTAGCTGGACTGCTGCTACAAGGTGGTGCACAAACCTCACAGCCCAAGCGGTCTACTGTGAAGCGGAGGGTGTCCCTCTTCACAGTCACACAACACTGGGACTTTTAGGGTGAGAGCAATGGCTGGCTGGTGCCTTTTGTAGCTCAGTGTGTGTGGGGGGTGTTGAGGTGATCCACGCCTCTTGGTGTTCTCCTTGTGTCTAATCACTGGCTGATCATCTTAATCATCCTGCTTGAAGGGCAGGTTGGCGGTTCCATGATTACCCTGAGATGTGCTGACAGACACAAATACAGCTTTCATCCCTCACGTGCAGTACCTGCCTCTAAATGATGGGATACATCTGCCTCAGCACGTGGACTCCAGTATGAATGATGCAGCTTTAATACTGTGGGTGAAGACTAAGCACACTGTAAGTATGCTTCTCCTAGCATGTAATGTACACATTCCTTCTTTTACCCTTTAGTTTTGACTTAGTAATATCAGGTTTTTTTATTAATGTAAATTTTAAAATGACCCAGGGCCAGTCCCATCTGACCCACAACGTCAAAACAATGCCAGATGAAAATTCTGATACCTGCAAACTTTGCTGAAAACATATTCTCTCACTCAGCATCTTATTTTGAGTGATTATTAGTGAGGTTTTGCCATCCTAATAAAATAAAACTAGAAGTTTTGGCAGTTTGCTTGTCAGGAGCATTCACGTGAGTGTATGCCAAGGAGGAAAGACATCAGCAATGTTGCTGCCCATCAATCTGGGAAGGCTTATAAGGCCATTTCGAAACAATTTGAAGTCCATTCATTCTACAATGAGAAAGATTATTCACAAGTGGAAACCATTAAAGACAGCAGCCAATCTTCCCAGAAGTGAATGTCCCTGCAAATTCACCCCAAGGTCAGACCGAGCAATGCTCAGAGAAACTGCATGAAATCCTAGAACTACATCTCAGAGTCTACAGGCCTCAGTCAGCATGTTAAATGTTAAACTTCATGACAGTACAATTAGAAAAAGACTGAACAAGTATAGTCTGTTTGGAAGGGCTGCCAGGAGGAAGCCTCATGTTAAATGTTAAAGTTATTCTCTCTAAACAGAACATGGCAGCACAGCTTAGGTTTGCAAAGCTGCATTTGAACAAAAAATAAGACTCCTGGAACAATGTCCTTTGGACAGATGAGACCAAAGTGGAGATGTTTGACCATAATGCACAGCACCACGTTTGGTGAAAACCAAACACAGCATATCAGCACAAACACCTCATACCAACTGTCAAGCACGGTGGTGGAGGGTTGATGATTTGGGCTTGTTTTGCAGTCACAGGACCTGGACACTTTGCAGTCACTGAGTCGACCATGAAGTCCTCTGTATACCAAAGTATTCTAGAGTCAAATGTGAGGCCATCTGCCTGACAGTTAAAACTTGGCCAAAATTGGGTCATGCAACAGGAAAATGATCCCCAAAACAGCAGCAAATCTACAACAGAATGGCTGAAAAAGAAAATAATCAAAGTTTTGCAATGGCTCAAAGTCCAGACCTCAACCCCAATTAAATGCTGTGACGACACCTTAAGAAAGCTGTGCATAAATGAATGGCCACAAACCTCAATGAACTGAAGCAGCGTTGTAAAGAAGAGTGGACCAGAAATCCTCCACAACAATGTGAGAGACTGATACAGTCACACAGAAAACAATTATTTCAAGTTATTGCTGCTAAACGTGGTTCTCCAAGCTACTGAATCATGGGGTGTACTTAGCTTTTCACACAGTTTCTATATGTTGGCTTCAACTCTGTTAAAATTAACAATGACACAGTATAATATGTATTTAACTGTATACATGTATAATAACTGTATATATGGGTAATAATACACAAAATCCATTCCTGCTCCTTTGATGTTTGCACGGTCAAACAGAACAGATATAAACCTACCGCATGTACCAGATGACCACAAGTCAACTGTAACAGCTCCTCTCACTATGCTGGATGACCACTTGCTTCCAACAACTACACAGTACAAGAAATCTATATATGAAATTCTACAAATGCTGTAATATGTGGCAACTTGTTTGTTTCCTCAATTAAAAGGCCTAATTAAGCTGAGAAAGCAGGTTTCTTTAGGAGATCCTGTTTGGCCTGTTGTCTTATAATTGCACTGCAAGTGTCCTTCCATTGCACCTGGTGTTTTTGCTGTCTTTGGTGATTCCTTTTACGTGTGTAATGAATAAAACCCTTGGAATATGACGGTGAAAAAAAAAAGTCTTTTGTTGATTTTTTTTTCTTAAATAAGCTGATCAATAAAAATAACCTGCAACAATTTTGATAACCTGTTTATCCTTCATGTAATTTTTAATTAGAAAAACAAAAAACAAGGGTTCAACAGTATCAGCTTCTCAGTTTGTGAATGAAAATTAATTATCCGGAGCATTAATCGTGTTTAATTTTGAAAATAAACAGGATTACTACAAATGATCTCGAGAAATTTATTTGGATACCACAAATTAAAGCCAACAAGGCGTTACATTTAAAGTTAGTGAAATAATATCAAAACACAATTTATCTGTAACTATCAGAAAATAATATGACATCCGTGTCTAAGTGCTTTTGTATGAAATTAAATGTAAGTGCTTTGTTACATAATAGTGTTGTATTCAACAGCAGCTATGAGTGTATGTCAGTTTTAACAGCATATTCTCACATTTTGCAAATGCCATAAAAATACACAGATATATACTCTATATGTAAGTGCTTAAACTGATTTTAAATGTTCTGACAATTAAAATATATGTATTAATACAAAACTAAACTTCATTTGTGGATCATTTTAAAGCAATGTTGTCACAGGAAAGGTTAAACTCAGGTATTAGTTGCCTCTGGAATACATTCAGATAGAGTGTTTGTGTTTCTTTCTGGCCATAAACACTGCAAAAAAAAAAAAAGAAATATTAATTTCAGATAAAAAGGAAAACAACAAGAAGCAGCTTCTCCAAAGGACTGGCCTGTGCTTACAAAAAAAGAATTAAAAACTTGTACATTTGTAAAAGCACATTTAGCTGCTGATGACATGGCAAAATCCTGTGATAGCTTCCACTGAAACCCTACCACTGCTGTAGTGCAATAATGTAATATGAAAAGTGGTCTTCCTGCACATTTGCATTAGTTTTCGTTACCCTGTGACACATTTCTGCTAAGAATCATATTAGCAGGTATGATGGATGACTGGCCTGGATATATAGCTTCCAATATTTTGGAAGGGCTTCTCCTAAACATGGATATTTAACCACACACAAACCAACAGAACTGTGTCGCAAACAAACTAAGTTTTAAAAGCTTAAAAAGGTAAAATGCTTCAGTAAGGCATTGTTTTCATCCTTCATTCAGCTTCATATTCATATACAGTTGTCTTCTTTTGGTCTCTTGCCCGTATGACACAGTTAGACAAAGTTATCACAGATGAATAAAGTTACTGTGGCTCCACATTGGAGCTCGGGCAGATCTCTCTGGTCACACCGGAGACACTTTTCCTCTTCCCCCAGTGCAGATGTCTGTAGACAAAGTCAAAAACTGACACCGTGTAGCGTGCAAACAGGCTGGTCCACTTCACCGCATCCACCATCCACTGCACCGAGCGCCCGACAAACGCCACAAACACTGTGGTGTAGTGAGCCAGGAGCAGCAGACTCCTTCCCAGCTGCCTGCCATGGTTGATGAGCAGGTTGACTCTTTGATCATGTCCTGCCATTATTATAATTTCTTCTGTATCGATCCAGGAGCAGATATCTGTATTTTTGGATCAAATCTTCGTTTTTTAGTGTATATATTTATGCAGATACTCTCTGAAGAGGAGTAGACGCTTGTAAATTTGCGGACAGTCCCTTACATACGCAGATCCCAGCCGTCCAATCAGAGCAGAGGAAGTTTTGTTTCCGGGAATGTTTGGTGATGTGGCTCTGCTCTGAAATCCATCCGAGGAAATATATCAAATAAAAACCAGACACATTTACCTGGGAAGCACTCGTACAGGTGAGTCAAGAGAGCTTTCTTTTAAAAACACACCACTGGCCGGGCTGCATAACACAGCTGTCATGCACGGAGGAGAAAACTCAGCGAAGCAGCTTTTGAAGACGCTGTCCTTATTTACCTGTTATCAGCGTAAGCTAGCTGAGCAGCTCCAGCTAACTTATTGTATCGTGGAAACTACGGTCGCAGAAAGCGGATGTTTTCACGGAGCATCCTGTTCACGGCAGCGTCTCTTCATCTTAAGGAATGTTTGCTGGTTTCTGACGACACTAGCGTCCAGCCGCTCGGAAAGTTCGCCGTCCATTTTCGCGTTAGCTAGCTTATAATCTTTGCTGGTCACTAAAAGAGTGACGCAGCCGCAGTGGAGCGTCCGGCACGTTCGGAAAGATTCGGCTCTTTCCGGTCCAGCTCGGTGTACAGTGTACTTTTTGAAGTACAAGTCTTTTAAAGTGATCTGTCAAGTCCGATTTGTGTAGGTTATTAAATGATTAAATATTTGTATAAATCTTTATATTTAATGTCTTAAAAGCTACAGTACACATTGCTTAAATTTTATGCTTAAGTACCCATATTAACAAAAAGGTTTTTAGGTTGAATCCGATCTTTTCCAGCTATTTGTTAACATTTTTCAGGCTTTTTTTTTTTGGTAATGAGTTTTGAAATCGAATTTATTATAGTGCAAAAATTTAGCAATATGGTCTTGAGCTGACAGAAAGATATTCAAGCAAAACTGACTAAAAATGTACCAGTTTTAACCTCTAAATATAAATATTTCATGCTCTTCTCTTGTGATGGATTTGTTTCCGCCATTTATTATTATTTCACTAATTTCACTATCACTTATTCTGCAGATTGTATCCTCATTTTATTCTATAAAAAGTACTGATTAAACGCCAGTATTTGCCCTGTTGTTATCAGCCTAGTTGCAAATAAGGAGGGATTTATGGATCATATGGCTGATATTTAGCTGTTGTGTCACATCAATCTTGCACCGGTTAAATGTTCAAGCTGAAGAGCTGAAGGACTTTGTTTTTTCCCTGGAACAAAGTGGAAAAATGAATGCAAAATGAAAATAATTGCTATCAGCCCAGAGTTTCACAATTTCCAATAAAATATATAAAACTGTGAAAAAATATCCATCACAGTTTGCTGAAGCATAGGGGTTTTCTAACAAACTGACGTATTATCACGTAAGACAAAAGGAATAAATGCTAAAATGAGACTGGCAATCCTGGCAGTTTTGCTTGACATATGTCTTTGAAAAGATTGCTAAGTCTGACAAAACAACCTGAAGGCAATTAGTGACATTTAAATTGATATTGTTGAGTTTAAGGAAGACGTTTGACCAGCTCTTAGAGTTCCAGATGTTTAAAATTTTTAAAAACTTTCTGCTCATTTTGTCTCAAGACTTGAGACTGAAGTGTCAAGAACTCTCAGTCTGGCCTCATGCTTTCATACCTTAATCTGTACACTTTCATGACAACAAGGTCACTGTGTGAAGGGAGTATTTTGTAAACTGCCGACTCCAAGGCCATTTACGAACTTTAATCTGAAACACTCCTCTTTCCACTGCTTTCATGTGCACACAAAGTGAAATCAGTATGTTTGTATTCATGCCTTTACAGAACACATGTTTTAACATCAGCGTATTCGAGCAGATGCATTGATCCAACAGAAAATTGAACAATTTCTTGCACCTGAAGTTACACTGAGGCTGAATATTGATGTAGGACATACATAAAAACTGTCAATTATGTTAAATTTCCCCCATTTTATCTATAGCAGACAGGAGAGGGTTTGCACAGGTGCAGTAAGGGAATGATTTATGTGTTAGACATTAGCCTACTAAAGCATCAAACCCATGATTTGTTTTTTTTACCATCACAGTGCCATCTTTATGTTAAGCCGTCTGGCCACAGTCCTCCAGGAGCTCTCTGGAGAGGAGGGCCCAGATGGAGACCCGCAGGTGAGAGAGCATCACATAAATTTTAACAAGTTATAATGAAAACCTTTTGAGCCAACCGTGTCCCCAGCTTTTAAATGTCTAAATTTTATGTTGAGGAAATCATTCCTTTAATGGAGAAGCAGATAATGAGAAGAAATCTTTTTTTTGATGTAATAATTATGCAGCTGTCTATTGATAAGTAGCTCAAACTGCTTTATATGCAAGATGTATAAGAATTTAATGTCTACTGATTCAAAACATCATGCTGGCGCAACTCTTTTGGCTCCAGAGTGTGTGCATAGCCCAGGAAATCTTTTCACCTCTGTATTTCTTCAGTGATTCAGTGTCACTTCTGTAAGTTGGGGCACTAAAAAGGAAAAGAACTGTTAACATTAAAGTGACTTTTACTTTTTATGTGAGCCTCCATGCAGTTTTATCTGAAATGTCATTGGGTTTACTGACATAATCTATAAAACCTTCCTGTCAGTGTTTTACAGATTATGTGTGACCAGCTGTAACCACTAAACTGATTTGTATTTGTTTCCTTTTACAGGGCACGCTGGTGCCTCAGCTCCCTGCCGATGAGGGCCAGGCTCCGGTGGGGTCTGAGGTACCTGAGGAGGCCATGGAGAGGCTGGCCCACCTGGAACAACTGGTGGTCCAGCTGAAGGAGCTCATCCGAGACAAAGACAGCCAGCTCCTCCAAAAGGACACTGAGCTGACCAACAAAGATGCACAGCTCAAGGTAGAAAAAAAACAAAACAAAACCTGTGTGTTTGTGCTTGTGAGTGAGTCTCCACACTAGTTTGTTCACTGTATTTTGAGTGTTATTTTGCTTCATGTTAAGAACGAGAGAGAAGAAGCTGAGGCCCGGTTCACCAAACTCAAGCTGCAGGCCAAAGCCAAGATGGCATCACTCACCAAACAGATAACTGAGCTGAAAGGACAAGGAGGAGCACCAGTGAGTTTTAATGAGGTTAAAAGTTGTCTTTTTGAACATGTTTGTTGGGTTATTGCAATTTTATAAGTGCCTGTGTTTGGCTTTTACTACAACAGTCCTGATATAATGTCTTTCTTTAAGTACAGAGTAATGGTAGCTGGCACCTTTGGGTCTAAGGTACTTGTGGGGGAAAAAAGTACATTTATTGATCTGTTGTTTGTGTAGACAAAGATATGCTGCTGGTTAACCACAGGCTGTGTCAAGTCCTTTAGTTTTATCTGACTTGAGCATCTGTTTGGTCTGCAGCAGAGTCCAGACAGCTCTTTCACTGGAGCCAGTGCTGCAGTCGAGGAGGAGCTCCAAGAGCTGAAGAACAAGCTGAGTGAGCAGGAAGCCAACAGCCGGGAGCTTAAAGAGCGACTTCAGGTTTCTGAGCAGCTCCTTCAAGAGAAGGAGTCTGCCCATGCTGAGCAGGTGATGCTGAGCAGCATGTCTGCAATTAGGTAAAATTCATGAGAATGTTCTCTGACTGATTTGTTGTGTTTTTGTTTTCAGCTGCGGATACTGCAGGCTGTGGTTTGTGAGAAGGACGTGCGCTTCCAGGAACAGATTCAGAAACACGAAGAGGAGCTGCTGAAGGCCACGGTGCAGTCTCAGAATGATGGCGAGCTTCAGAAGGTAAAAGATCCTGTGTTTCTCAAACAAACTAACAAATTAAGTTCTGGTTTCTTAATAAATAGCTGACTGATTCCACTGTCTGTACTGTTATTTAACTTTTCTTTATAAAGCCTCTAAAGTAACAAAGTATGACTGCACTCTAATCACACTTGGAGATAAAAGCTCTAGTTAATTGTTTAAAATGGCACAATGACCCTGAAATATTGCATATGTTACAAACAATTTGTTATTAAATGGGAGACTATTAGGGACAGCCGATGTACCAAAAGCTTAGTCCTTACTGCAGCATCCTGGGTTCGGTCAAGCCTTGGGCCCTTTGCTGCATATCAACGCCTCCTCTCTCTAATTTTCTGTGTATCTTAACTGTCACTATCCAGTAGCTGGCCACAAAAATAAATAAAGCAATATTTCAGTTTCATCTAACATAGTTGCTTGTCTTTCTAATTTTATTTGTGTAGCCCAAAATCACCCACACGCCATATAAGAGTTGCATCATTTTTTTCTCTCTATTAGGGAAAATTGGAGCACCTTTGCCCCCAAAGTTGTCAATGAACTACAACAAACACTTTATTTTAAAAGTGATTTGAGCTAGTGTTAAGAATGCTTAAATAAAGTTTGCGAAATTGCAAATGATTGGATTTACCTTAGGGCATAAACGCAAAACGGTTTCAATTTATGACGCGGTGAAACCACATAATTGCCACCCTTCACATATACATTCCCAGTGGCTTAAACTGTTGTTGTCTTTATTTTGTTTTCCCCAGGCCCTGCATGCAGCTCAGCAGCGCTGTGAAGAGCTAGAAGAGGCCCTAAACTCTCGTGCAGGAGAGCTGGAAATGCTGCAGCAGGAAGTGAGCAGTGCTGATCAGCAGAAACAGGTACAGATCCTGTTGGACTGGACATGTTCAGCTGCTTAAAGCATGTTGGTTTTGAGGTAGTTGTACATCTTGGCAACTATTTACAGATGCTTCTAATGAAAAGAAAACTGTTCAAACAAGACACGCCTTACATCTAGATGACACATCGTTATTATTCATTGCTTTTCTGAGCCACATAAAACACACCCACACATGCAGTCTTTCTCTTTCTGCTCAGATCCTGACTGCTCAGTTCCGGCAGATGGAGCAGGAGCTGGCGGAGGCCGTCGAGCTGAGGGGGGAGGAGAGGCGGCAGTGGGCCGAACAGGCGAGCAGGGCTGATGCAGAACTCGCAGGCCTCCGAGCCAGCCTGGAGGCCCTGGAAAGAGAGAGAATGGAGGTGGCGAGGCAGGAGAGCGAGCTGGCCTCCCTGAGAGAAGCAGAGCGTGCCAGTCAGGAGGCGCTGGAGGAGGAGAAGATGGAAGTTGCCAGGCTGGAGGCAGAGCTGACTGTGATGAAAGAGGCTGAGCTTGCAGCCGTCCAAGCAAGCGAGAGACACAGGGCGGAAATTGCACTGCTTGAAGGCGAGCTCGCGTCAGTGAGAGAGGCAGAGTCTGAGGCTGTCCATGCCAGGCAGGACACCTCAGAGAGGGAGATATCTGAAGTTGAAAAACTGGAGAAAGAGCTGGCTTCCCTCAGGGAGGAGCAGGAAGATATGCAGAAAAAGGGCGAGATATTGACTGAAATCTGGAGACATCTACATTGTCTGTCTGAAGAAAATGTGCCAGAGGAGATCCCTGTCCCTGCTGACCTGGCCCACCTTCTGGACACTGTGCACTCTATTGAAGCACAAATGACGAGGCTGAAAGATGAATGCAGTGAAAGGGAGGAAAGCTGTGCCCAGCTCACCCACAGCATGGAAACCCTGCAGGGTATGAGTATTTATCTGGACGTCTGTTTATGGGATTCAGTGAATTAATCTCTTTTTATCAGGCACTGATTGATATGAATATGATCTTATTTTCAGAACAACTTGAAAGAAAAACTACAGAACAGGAGGAGGCCAACGCCAAGATACAGCAGTTGGAGCAGCAAGTTGTAACAGTTAGTACCAACGTACAAAAAATACAGAAGCAACTTTTACACCTAGGAAAGTCTGGCAGTCGAGATCCTTCCTGAGTGTGGTTCTGCCAGAGGTTTTTTCCTGTTAAAAGGGAATTCGTCCTCCCCACTGTTGAATAGTGATTGCTCCAATGGGATTGTCAGATCATTGGGATTATCTGTCTAATATTGTAGGGGGTTTACCTTACAGCATAAAGCTCCTTTAGATGACTGTTGTTGTGAATTGGTGCTGTGTAAATAAAACTGAATTGAAAATTGAAATGAATAGTATAAGTAATCATAGACTGTATATAAAAGAGGGATGTAGCTATCGTGTCACCCATCGGTCTGTGGACTTGTTTAGCATTTTGGCCATTTCCATGTTGGGTTTTTTTTTTTTTGGAACCAGAAGTGACCATATTTGGGCAAGATAGTGGAGTGCTAAGTTACCAGCTAATGCATGCCAACATGGTTAGGCTGTATGGGTGCACTGTACAGATACAGATACCTGCTAATTAATGATAACTAACAGACTGATTAGAAACGATTAGAATTTCACTCACCCAAATTTAAACTGGAGCACAAACTTCAGGACTGGCTGTTAGTTAGGGATGACTAGTTGACTAGATGTTTAAACATTGCTGCCATTGCTAGTCGGCATCAGAAATTCAAGTTGGTTAAATGAATTATTCTTATTTTATTAATACACAGTGGCACTTACCTGTTGGTTCAAAGATGCCATTAACCGGCCCCAACAGACGTCTACCCCCCTCTCCCTTTGTGACGGGAAGTTGGAAACAAGTGAGGGGGATAGTAAGCAGATGTCAGCCGTGCTAACCTGCAGTTCTGCAGTACTTTGATATAAATTAGAAAATGATCGATGATGAAATGATCACTTAAAAACTGCATTTTGTATTTACTCTGGTTATCTTTGTCTAATATTAAAGTGTGTTTGATGATCTGAAACATGTAATGTGAGGTGCTCATATTGAACATGCCAAAGTTTCAAATAATAAGGTCAGTGTATGTGTGATCCAAAAGATGCTTGATTTCAGAAGGTTTTTTTTCTTCTCTTGAATTTGTATATTAATTAGAACAGGCACCTAATAATAATGATAATTTCAGACACACAGGCGGCACCACCTGCTTTTCAGATCATCTGTTTGAGAGGGGCAGCCAATCAAGAAACAGTTGGCTTAAAGGGAGAGGAACTAAAATAGCTTGTTGTAAAATGAACTGAGCAGCTGCACTAAGGCCCACAGTAAGATAAATGGCAGTTACTTTAAACTGTGAATGCTGCAAAGCCGCTTTAGTGCAGTCTAAGAATAAAAATATGGAGGCTGTAAACATGTTTACTGCTGCTCTAAAGTTGGCCATTTTAACATGGGAGCCTATTCGGATAACCTCGCTTTGGACCCAGCCTAAAGTAGCCATTAGAGGTCTTTGCTGGTTTTCCTGTTGAAAAAGAAAAATAGATTGAAGTGTCCTATAAACACGGGCCTGTGAATTTCTACCTAAAAATAAATATTCACGTCATATCCTTTATGGATGCAATGTGAATAGATCTCAGTATGCAAATAAATTCATTGTGCCTCCCATCCAACAAAAATGGCACACAACCAGTCGGTGGAAGAAACACATGGGCAGGGGTCTTTCATTTTTTTTCTAGGCAAGACTTAAAGCTACTACTTGTACTAGGAGAAAGAACCAGACATAATATTCAGATGCAGACTGGGTGGTGTAAATGGTGTCCTAAAATAGAGTGCCTAAGTTTTGCAAATGCTTACCTGTTTTACACAGGATACAAGCAGCATGTTTTACTTGAGATAGACTTCAAAAAGCAGTCCCAAATAAGCTCTGTGATGACCTGCAAGCTTTATCATCTCTGCAGAGTTTTAACCTCAAAGTATCTTAGTGCCTTTGTACTGAGGTTCTTTTATACCATCTCTGTGTTTATGATTAGAAAAGGTGTTGAAGTAGAACATATGGGCCTGGTAGCTCAGTACACGATTTGATATAAGAAGTTAAAGTACTTTTACAAACTCAGACAACCATGTCATTTGTTCTTCTCCCCGTCTGCCCGCAGAGTCACCCTTTATTTTGAGAACAGGCTGGTCAGACTGGTTATATCCGCTACACCTGGTCCAGGGTCACAGCTTCAGTCTGGACAGGGGATCTCCGCCCGTCTCAGACAGGACAGGGGCAGCAGACACACAATACTTTATCTCAGTGTGAGGAACGTCGTCTAATCCCTTCTGCGCTGATCTGCTGGTTAGACAGACTGAACCGACCTTTACCTCACACTGCAGCCCCATACAGCCTGTTGCTGAGAGATTTAAACTATAGGAGCAGTCTTGGAGACTTTCTGTATCAGTTTTTATTAATATTTTTATATTTTATCTGTTCTGTTTATTTCACTCACCGCACCTTTTAGTGGTCTGATTTTATTTAATTATAATGCTGGATGATTTTAGCTTCATTTTTATGTTCCTCCTCTGTTCCCCTGAAACAGCAGCTATTAGAAAAAGAGAATGAGCCAGTTGCCTTGCGAGAATCCCTTAAACTGACTACTAAGCACAGCTCCAGTGAGGTTGCACCAAATGAAAACTATCATCAGACCCCAGATCAGGGACTTTGGCCACTCGTAGGTGGCGACAGGCATGGAGCTGTTCAAGTCGAGTCTTTTTTTTAAAAATATAAATCACCTTTTAACTTCATTTTGAACAGATGAAAAACATAGGATCATAAAGATCATAAAGTGCAAAGCACAAAAACAAAACCTTTGTAAAACCGTGATTCCAGTCTCCTCTTGCATCGTTTCAAACTCAGTTTAAAATCAGAACGCTGCTGAGAGTTGCATAGTAGCAGACATTCACCTGCTGGTGATCTTTGTCCCTACCTTTCTGCCTTTTCTGTAATGTGAAATGCCATTGGGGTTTCTTTTTTGGTGCTATGTTTTGCACTGTCGGGCCACCGTAGCTTGCAGCATGTCTTTTAACTTGTTGTAACATTTCTTTGTCTTTTTTTTTTTTTTTTGTTCTTTTAGCTGTCAGACAGACATGACGTGGCTGAATCAACACATGATTCATCTGAAGCTGAAAAAGGTACAATAGGATTTCTAAAATAAATGTGCTCAGTGTATGGAGACAGAATCAAACACAAAGTTAAAATCTTTGTAAAACATTTTGTTCAGTGTCCCAAAGCTGAACGTAATGCCTCGATTTTTGTTTGTCTTTATGTGGAGAGTGTGTTTAGAAATGGGGATGAAATTGGTTTTTTATTTAAAATGATGAATAAGGTCAACATCTGTTGTTTTTAAATGTGATTAGAAAATTATTTATGTAACTAAATTTTAGTTTTCTTAATTTATTCTTGGAATAATTGAAAAATATAATAAAGATAAAATCAAAATTTTCCTTTTAATGATGGTGCTTTTGACTTTTTAATCTGTGTTAGTGGAAAAGTTTACACAGTCGTATTTCGGTGCAGGAGCTCCACTTGTCCTTCTGTATCTTTATGTACAGATTAAAAATTTACAGTTCTTACACTAGAGCAGGGCTGTCAGACTCATTTTAGTACAAAGGCCACATTCAACACAATTTGACCTCTGCAGGGCTAGACATAAACCACTGCATACTACCTATTAAAAAGCCCACCTCCTTTCCTTTAAGTGTAAAGAAGTATATTCTGAAAACGTGTGTATTTAATGAACTAGACATTTACAAACAGATGGTGAATAGTCTGAAAGTAATTAAGAAAAATTGTATAAATAAGAATAATTTTGACAGTATGCATCAATTTTCCACATTCAGTCGTAGTTACAAAGACAAGCTACTGTTGTAAAATCAAAGAAAGGCATCAGCACAGCTCAGTGGCTTACCCACCCTACTTTGGTGTGGTATGCCAATAAGGAAGCTGTAAAACGCTCTGACAACCATTGCCTTAACGGGATCCGTTTTTAACGACTTGCAACACAAAGGGAAAAGTCTTTTTAAAAAAAATCGTCATCTTTTTCTGCAAGTTTAACACTTTGCAAAGACATCAAGTGGGCCAGATTGAACCTTTAGTTTCTTTGCCACCGGCTGTATATTTGACACCCCAGGACTGGACTATCTAAGGTCATAAAAATTCACTTTCAAGGTTCATTTGCCAGATTATATATTAATTTTCTGAATGCCAAGCTATCTCTGTGAACTTTGAATGGTATTGTATTGCAGAAGCACACACCCTCTGTTGATGTTTCTTCTGCATACTTGCACTTGTTTTGGAGTTGTTACTGCTTATTTCAGGTAATACTCACTTCTTGTTGACATAAAAAATAATGTTTTCTATTTAATTTTATTTCACAGCACACATACTGGCCCTGGAACAGCAGCTATTAGAAAAAGAGAATGAGCTGGTTGCCTTGCGAGAATCCCTCAAACTGACTACTAAACACAGCTCCAGTGAGGTTGCACCAAATGAAAACTATGATCAGACCCCAGATCAGGGTCAGGATGCCGACACAGCTCCCCTCGATAGCTCTACAGCCCTCCCTGACTTCATGGCAGACACCCAAGAAGAAGAGACCACCTTAGTGGCTGAGGACACCTCTGTTCTCTCCATTTCCGCTGAGAATGAGAGCAGCCCAGAGCTAATAGGAAACCAGTCTGAGTCCCCAGAGGAATCCAAAGGCACCTCCTCAGATGAAATGGTCGCCAGTAGTGATTCAGAGGTGGCTCACAGCAGCTGGACTCTCCTGGAAGCTGTGAATCAAGATGGAGGTCAGGAATGGCCCTCCATCGTTCAGGACTTTGGCCACTCATGGGTGGCGACAGGCATGGAGCAGGAAATCTCCACGGTTCAAGTCGAGTCTTCCTCTGTCGTCATCAGAGAGACAGTTCAAGTTCATGTGAGTCAGCAGAGTTCCTCCTCTTCCCCAGAAGCTAACGTCCACTCCGGCCAGGTCTTTGCTCAGGCCTTAGCTGAGGAACTCCAGAAGAGGTACAGTGAACTTTTGGCTGAGCTGCAGAGGCTCAAAGAGGCAGCTGCAGAGTCACAAGAGAAAATTAAGAGTCTGGAAGAGGAAACGCAGTCCCTAACTGCTGCCAAAGAAGAGGCTGAGTCTAAAGCTGCTAGCTTTGCAGATGAGCTCAATTCAGCCAGAGAGGAGCTGGATAAGCATTCCCAGCAAAGCAGCTCTGTGGTGAAGAAGCAGAGTGTCGAAATTCAGCTGCTAGAAGAACAGATAGACATTTTAAACACTGAAAATAAAACCAAGGCGCACCGGATCCAGGCTTTGCAGACAGATCTGGAAACAGCCCAGCATGCTCTCTCTGAGCAGGAGGGTCAGGCCAGGATGCTCAGCGCTCAGCTAGAGGAAAGAGAGCTCCTCTCCTCTGAACAAGAAAGGAGGCTTCAAGAAATGGAAAGCAGCATATTGGAATACTCCCAGACATCAGATCTCAACAGTGAGACTTTGTCAAAGAAGGACTCAGAGATTAGTGAGCTGCAGCTTCGTCTCAGCCAGAAAGAGCAAGAGATGATGGAGCTCAATGACAGCATGTCTACTAAACTCCTTCAAGCAGAAGAAGAAAAGTTACAGACTGACAGTGAACTGAGTAAACTGAAGGAGCAGATAGTGGAACTTGAGAAAGTTAAAGATGAGAAACAACAAGTGACTACTGAAGGCTCAGCTGTTCATGTAGATGAAGTTGCTAGTTTACGACAGGAGAAAGAAGTCTTGGAAAAGCAGCTGACAAACGCAAGGAAGAAGTTGCAGGCGGCACTTGTGCAGAGAAAAGAACTCATGAAGAAGGTTGCTGACTTTGAGATGGAAGCAAAGAAATGGAAAGAGAAGGATGAAACGGCAACGGGAGAAATTCCTCAAAAATCTGAAGGGCACAAGATTCAGGAGATTGAGGCGAAACTCATGGAGCTAGAACAAGCTTTAAGATCCAAAGAAGAAGCAGTTGAGACTCTTGAGCAGAAAATAAGCCAGCAGGATCAAGTTCTCACCGAGACACTGGCTCTGAATAGAAAGCTAAGTGAAGAAGCTGAAACCTCTCAGCAGGCTGAGATTTCTCCTGAAACGACTGCATTACAATCTCAGGTGACCTCTCTTGAAGCAGAGTGCGAAGCGCTTCAGAAGAAGCTTCAAGAGGTGCAAGGGTCTCGCAAAGAAACTATCCGTAAGGCAAAGGAAAAAGACAGACACCACCGTGAACAGCTGAAGCAGCAGAAAGAGGAATACAGCGAGCTTATGGAGCGTTTTGAGGTGCAGAGCAGTGAACAAGAAGTTCTTCTCACTAAACTGAGAGAACTAGAAGAAAAGGGGAGCACTGAAAAAGAAGATCCAACTCATCAAGAGGCAAAGCACATGGTCGAAACTTTGGAGAAGCCTACACGAAATGATTGGGTCCAGGAGGACTGGGTGGATTTTGCTTCACCTGAGGCAGATGCATCACAGCCACAGTCCAGTGATGTGAGCCAGCCTCATGCAGAGCCGTCTGATGTCCTCTCTGCACAAATGGAGGAATCTCTGAAAGCTCTCAGAGAGGAGATCCAAACTGTGAGAACAGCAAACACAGAACTCGAGAAGCAGCTGCAGGAAACCCATGCCAGTCTATCGCAGAAGGAGGCTGAATTATTGGAAGTGGGCAAAGAGCTGCAAGCACTGAGAGAGAAGGAAAGGCAGATTGATGCACTTTCAGCAGAAGTTGACGATCTCAGAGAAAAGTATCACCAAGCTGAGTCTTATGCTGAAGCCCTGAAAGCAGAGATGGAAACTGCAGCCAAAGCAGCATCTGCAGATTCTTTGTCTTCAGTTGCAGCTCTTCAGGCTGAAGTAGACAGCTTCAAGCAGTTTCTCGACAATAAGAACCATGAGATAATGGAGCTCAGTCAGCAGCTGAGTGAGCAGAACTTACTCATACACTCAATGCAAGACACAGTGGCACAGAAGGATCAGCTGATAGCGTCTTTACAGGATGATCTAAAGGCTGAAAAGGAAAAGACACACAGGTTAGAGGCTGAGGTTCCACAGAAGCAAGAAGAAGATAAAGACAGTGAGGAAAAGATCCAGCAGCTTCAACGAAAGCTTCAGGCGGCTCTGATCTCTCGCAAAGAGGCCCTCAAAGTGAACAAAACCCAGAAGGAGCAGCTCGCTTCAACTGAGAAGGTTATAACTGAGCTGCAGCAGAAAATTGAATCTGCTGAAGATGAGCTGGAGAAGCTGAGAGCTGAAAGAGTTCGACTGATTGAAGAGGTTGATCGGACATTACTTGAGAACCAAAGTTTAGGATCGTCATGCGAGAGCCTCAAGCTGGCCATGGAAGGCATACTCAATGAGAAAGATGCCTGTAAGAGAGAAGTGGAGTTGGCAAAAGAAGAAGCAGCCAGAACATGCAGAGAATGGGAAGAGAAGGTTCAAAGCCTGAAGGATGAGTACGAGACACTTCTCAAATCTTATGAAAATGTGAGCGATGAGGCAGAACGAGTGAGACGTGTCCTGGAAGCTGCAAAGCAGGAGAGACAGGAGCTGGCAGCAAAGGTCAGGACTCATGAAGCTGCAAGGCAGGAAGCAGAAAGACAGGCAGAGGAGGCACAGAAAGAGGTGGATTCAGTGAAAGACAAAATGAGAAAGTTTGCCAAAACAAAGCAGCAGAAAATTTTAGAGTTAGAGGAAGAGAACGAGAGACTCCGAGAGATCCAAGAAAAGCCTGCAATAAAACAAGAGGAC
This sequence comes from Paratilapia polleni, assembly GCA_015106735.1. Lineage (NCBI taxonomy): Eukaryota > Metazoa > Chordata > Actinopteri > Cichliformes > Cichlidae > Paratilapia > Paratilapia polleni. The sequence goes on along the minus strand of VUQI01038610.1, from coordinate 9,931 downwards.
AAGGCTCTCAAAGCTGAGCTTGAACAGCTTCAAGAGGAGCTGGGAGCTGTGAAAGCTGAGCTTGATGCTACAGTGGCAGAAAGAGACTCTTTAGGGCAGCAGATTGAAGGCTTGAGGGAAGAACTTGCCCAAATGAGAGAAAAAGAAAATGAAATTTCAGTTACTCCACTTAGCTCTACACTTGTTGTAGGAGAGGTTGTCACTGCCCAACAATCAGATACAACAACAACAACAGAACCTGTTGAGATTCAGTGTGAGGACAAAGAAGAACCTTTAACTCCAGGAGAGACTCGAGGTGACCAATTAGTTGCAGCGTCTGCATCAGAAACACATTTGCAACCTGCTGAAGAAAAAGAAAAAGCAGAAATGAGTGAAAGTGCTCAGATGTTATTAGAAAATAAAATGAGGGAGATTGAGGCTGCTTTTACCACTGAGAGGGAAGTGTGGCAGGAGCGAGAGGCTGGACTCAAAGCTGAACTGGCCTCTCTTGAGCAACATCTTCAGGAGAGTAAAGAGAAGGAGAGCCTCACAGCCTCTTTAGAGAAGTGCCTTCAAGAGACCAAAGAGAGAGAAAAGAGCCTAATTGAAGAGGCTTTGAAGAGAGAAACCCAGTTCAAAGAGCTCCTCAGAAGTCTTGAAACTGAAAAAGATAATCTGGAGGAGCGTCTGATGAACCAGCTGGCTCAGCTCAATGGAAGCATTGCTGGCTACCAGCAGGAGGCAGCTGAGAACCGGGAGCACCGCACTGAGCTGCAGCGGGAGGTTGAAAGATTGGAGAAAGAACGAGCCGAACTCGAAGCCGAGGCTCAGAGCGAGAAGGACCGAGCTGCCAGGCTGGAAGAGGACATGAGGCAAGCCCAGCGAGAAAGAGCTGAAGCTGAAGCGAAGTCTGGTAAGCAGAGGGAGCTGGAGCAACAGCTGAGGTCTGCTCAGAGGGTCAAAGAAGGCAGCCAGAGCAGAGCACGTCAGCTGGAGGAACTGCTTAGGGAGAAACAGCTGGAAGTACGTCAGCTGCAGAAGGACTGCATCCAGTACCAGGAGAGAATCAGTGAACTGGGTAGAGAAGCCAAGGCACTTCAGATAGGCCATGATGAGCTGCGCAACAAACTGGAACAGTCCCAGCTGGGGGCTTCCAGAGCTCTAGAGGAACTGAAAAGGACTGAAGCAGAGGTAGCTAGTTATAAATCCCAACTAGATGAGGCCCAGAAACAGGCAAGTGAGGCCTTAGCTGCAAAGAAGACCTTTGAACAGAGCATCCAACAGAGAGAGGCTGCACTGAAAGCTGAGGCAGAGGAAACCCTGGACTCTGTGAGATTCAGGCTGGGAGCTGAACTGAAGGAGATGGAACTGAGACTGGAGGAGGCATACAGAGAAAGAGAGAAGGAAGAGGAAGCTACTCTGGAGGCCAGAGAGATAGCAGAAGACGCTGAGAGAAGAGCCCAGGAGATGCAAGCTCGTCTGGATGAATCTCTGGCCAGGTTAGCTGCCTTCTCACGCTGCATGTCCTCCCTGCAAGATGACCGGGACCGAGTTGTGGACGAGGCCCGGCAGTGGGAGAGTCGCTTTAATGGTGCTCTGCAGGCTAAGGAAGCTGAAGTTCGAGAGGCTGAAACACGTGCCAAGGGGCTTGCAGGACAGCTTCAAAAAGAAACTGCACTAAAAGAGGAACTTCAAGTTTTAGTTGAAAGGTAAAAACCTTCCCTCTGAATTTGCCTTTTTTTTTTACTAAATTCATTATGTTTAACAAGCTCACAATTCAATGTTTGTTTTGTTCTTTCAGATTAGAGAAAGCAGACAAGGATTGGCAGCTAAGATTGGAAGAAGAAGAAAAGAAAATCACAGAGAGCCAAGCTGCACTGGAGGAGGAGAAGAGGAAGCTACAGCAAACCACAGCTGAGTTGGAGTCTGCACAAAATGAAGCCCACTCCTTGAAAAATGAGATGAAGAGTCTTGATCAGAGAACTTTGGCTCTAGAGGAGGCTGTAGGTAGGCTGCAGGGTGGAGCCGACCAGGCCAGGTCAGAGTTGAGGGAGAGGGAAGCAGAAGAGAGACGGCTGTGTCTGAACGTGGAGCAGCTGGAGACAGACCTGCGATCCTCCAAAGCCCTGACAGAGATCTTGCAGACTGAGTTAAATGAGAAGGAAAGGAGAGAAGTGGAAATGCTGGGGGAGCAGGAGCAAGCTGTCGCTCAGGTATATATGCACTTCAATTTACTGAGAAATCCTGTGGCAAATGTTGGAGATTCCTAAATTTCTCACCATTCAGGTGTCATTTATTTCCAAGGCTGCAGAGGAGGCCAGAAAGGAGGCCGACAGCAGAGCACGAGAAGCTGAGGAGGAGCTCGAGCAGAGAAGAGGAGAAGTGCGTGATCTGGAAGAAAAACTGCGAAAGGCAGAGGAAAAGAGCAACAACAGAAAAGCCGGACTGGACTCTTTCATGAAGGCCATGGGCTCCCTGCAGGACGACAGAGACAGAGTCCTCAACACGTATAAGCAGCTGGAGGAGAAACACTTGCAGGTAATGTCTGAAAAAAATAAATACTGTAACATGTACAGAGCTTGTTTTAGCATGCATTATAATATTTGCATTTTGTCCCAGGTGATGATGGAGAAGGATGGTTTGATCCAAGAGGCGGCAGGAGAGAACAACAGCCTCAAGGAGGAGCTGCGCTCTCTGCTGGTCCAGAGAGACGACCTGTACGCTGAAAGGGCCCAGCTGTCTGCTCAGCTTTATGGCTATCGAGATGAACTTAACCAAGTTCTAAGCATGAAGGACTCCCAACACAAACAGCTTCTGGCAGCCCAGAGACAGCGCATTGCATCCTTAGAAAGGGAACGTGATGAGTTGGAAAGTCAGTTAAAGAGCCTCTGCAGAGTCAAAGAGTCAGAAGTGGTACACAAGGTGGAGAGCGAGACTCTTAGTCAGGCTGCTGACAGGAAGCCACCATCACAGGTGATAGATGCTCCCGGTGCAGAAGTTGAGAAGCTTAGGGAGCAGCTGCAGGCAGCAAGAGAGCAAGTGGCAACTTTGGAGGAGACTCTACATAAAGAGAGGCAAGAGCATGAGAGCAAGAGCAAAGAAGTAGCAGAGCTGCAATGGGAGGGAGGGGTGATGCGGACAGAGTCAGAGAGTGCTCAGGAGAGGGTGGCAGAGCTGGCCCGAGACCTGCTGGCTGTTGAACAGAAGCTGCTGGAGGAGAAAGAGGCGACAGAGAAGCTGAGAGAGGAGAATCACTCGTTTGCTAAAGCCATGGCTTCACTCCAAGACAGCAGGGACCAGGCAGTAAACAAGACCCAAGAACTGAGCCAGAAATTGGAAGAGATGAGCAAGGCAGGTGGCCACACAGCACACAGCAGCCCTGGAGGCTCCACTGGAGAGGTGTGGGGGCTGAAGAATGCACTACAAGCCCTGCAAAATGACAGGGAGAGGCTGGTCAGTGAGCAACAGCTATTAATAGTGACATGGTTGGATTTATATTCTGGTGACATTTACTATATTTCAACATGTTTTTTTTCTCTATATGTGCAGCTGGAGCAGCTTAAAGCCCAGGAGTCCGAGCTGAAGAAGCATAAGTCAGAGCTGACTCGGCTGGGAGCAGGAGAGCTGATTAAAGTCAGCCAGGAGCTGTTTGAGGAGAAGAAGAAGAGCAAAGACATGCTGGGTGTCATAACACAGCTGGAGAATACAGTGGAAACGGGCAAGCAGGAAATAGAAACACTCAGGTAACACAGCACAGTATAACTAGCATTTATTCAGATTTTAGTTGGTTGTAAAGGAAAATGGGGTAAGACTTCATGACAGCCATGTACCAAATGGTAAACTGAGAGTTGATTCAACTTTAATATGTAGTTGTTTTTTTTTGTGAATTATGTTAATGCAACATTACCTGCCTGCTTATATGCTCTTTAAAACAGGTTTTGTAAACATAAGTTATTACTTTAGAATAATCCAGGTAATGTTCAGAGATGGTTTACAAACCAGTTATCAACTAATCAGTAAACGGTTAAAACGGGTTTTTTTTGGATGTTGTTTTTTTTCTTTAGGCTGGAACGTATTGATTGGATGGCTCAAGCGGAGCAGCTGAAGCAGCAGACCCTCGCCACACTGTCGGAGAGGGACCAACAGCTGAGGCAGCTCACCGCCATGCTGGAAGAGGCCCAGGCTCACAAACCCAAACTCCAGCAGGAGCACTATCAGAGAGAGGTAGACGTCTAAACATTTACTTTAGACTGAAAAGGGAAAATCGTAGATTCTGTTCATAGTACAATTATTAAAATACAACATATTTAACTTGTTACCTTTTAAACTCATATTCAGATCTACTTGTGAGCCCTTGTTATGAGGTTTTCAACTCAAGCTTTTTGTCTTTTGTCCCCACCTACAAATACCCCCAGGCTGTCTTCTTCTGTCATTCGTATGGCACATTACGTGTAAAATAATGGCTTCATAATAGTTATTTGCCCTCCATGCAGCATAATATAAACACAGACTGTATACAAAACTGTATACAGTGACGTCAAATTATTGCTGCTAAAGGTGGTTCTACAAGCTACTGAATTACGGGGTGTATTTACTTTTTCACAGGACTAAATAGAGTCCTGTAGAAACTTTCTTTTTCACATGACTGTACCCTGTGCTTGTGACATGTGGTTTCAAAACACCAAGATAGTGACGGTAAAAACGCTCAGGTCGAGACTTCACTAACCAATGTGTGACATCACACCTGAATTAAAACTGTAGAATCACCAAACCACAGGATACAGTTGTTAGATTTCATGTGAATGAAATGAGATGACATTATCTCTGCAGGGCACAGAGGCAGTTTCAAGTGCTCCTGGAGCCCCTCAGGAGCGAAGCAGCCTGCTCGAGAGCCACGCCTACATTGCTGAGGTCAAAGAGTTACAGCGGAGGTACTACATGATCCAAACCTTAACAGAAAAGTGACCTGGTGGGATGCACACATACTGACTTTTAACTTCTATCTATTCATCAGACTAGATGAAGAGACGCAGCAGAGGATGGCTGCTGAGGAGCAGCTGATGGCCACACAAGACCGACTCAAACGGTATGAACTGCAGTATAAGATAAGGTCTGGACTCCGCGGTGGCCAATTCATGTGTAAAAATAATGTCTCGTGCTCCCTGAACCACTTTTTTAACAATTTGAGCTCGATGAATCCTGGCACTGTCATCTTGGAATATGCCCATGCCATCAGGGACGAAGAAATCACTGATGGAAAAACCTGGTCGTTCAGTGTATTCAGGTAGTCAGCTGACCTCATTTTTTGAGGACATGACGTTACTGAACCTAGAGCTGACCAACTGAAGCAACCCCAGATCATGACACTGCCCCAACAGGCTTGTATGGTAGACACTAGGCATGATGGGCACATCACTCTGGAACAGGGTAAATCTGGACTCATCAGACCACATGACCTTGTCTCATTGCTCCAGAGTCCAAGCTTTATGCTCTGTAACAGATTGAAGTGTTTTTTCTGATTAGCCTCACTGATAAGTGGTTTTTGTAAGGCTACACAGCTGTTTAATCCCAATCTGTTGAGTTCTCTTTGCACTGTGTGTGGAAATGTTCTTACTTTCACTATTAAATATAGCTGTGAGGTCTACTGTTGATTTTTTTTTTTTTTTTTTTTTTTCTGTTTTTTACAA
>VUQI01038606.1:0-14631 GCA_015106735.1 Paratilapia polleni | reverse complement strand
CAGGTACGATCCAAACGATACAGCGGGTAGAAACAATAAAAATAAAATAAATTTGACTGTGTCAAGTAAGAAAAAAAAAATCCAGTGTGGACAATAAATAAATAAAAATAAAATAAAATAAAATAAAATAAAATAATAAAAAAAAAAAAAACAAACAAAACTTTGCAAAAGAAAAAAACAAACAAGCTGTACATAAAAGCAAAGAACAAATAAAAAAATGATTTAATAACGATCACAGATTATTGTTACCTGCTGTTAAACACATTATTTTCTTCATTTCATTTTTGGTTTCTTCATGCATTTATTCAGCCGTTTCTTATTTGGGCAGTTATTGTGAAGCTCGATCTAAACGAGCTTTAATTTCAGTGAATCAGCCCTGGAAGTTAAACTCCTACCACCGTGTTTGCTGTGACTAAATTCTTCCGCAGGTTTTAGGATTATGTGACTGTCATGTCTCTGTCTCTGACTTGATGTGATTTGGTTTTTAGACTTTAAATATCTCCTCAAACACAAACACATGGTCACTTTTTCTTACAGCATTATAAACTAACTGCAGAAGTCCATAAAGACAATCCAGACATTTTACAGGTGAAATTTCAGACTCTTAACATCATGAGTTGGATTATATTTCAGACTGTTGCCCCCGCAGATATTCTGTGTGTGGCTGAAGCTCACGGGATGCTGCCAGGTGTGTCTGCAGGTGAGTTTTGGTTTACTGGAAGTGATGAAGCTGATTATTCTGGTAGCGCTGGAAGGATTAGCTTTGGATATTTTTCCTCCTCTTTTATGAATGCTGAGACCACACTATAAACACCATCTCCCGTTCCCAGCTTCACTTTAACCCTCGCAGGAGTAATTTAGTCCGTTTCAGCTGGCTGCGTTTTGAAAGTTATTAAAACTGGCGGTTGTAGCTAAGCTAACTGAAGCTAGCGCACGGACCTACCTTCACAGTCTCCTTCCTTCAGGGCTTCGGAGGGACCCGGCACGAGAGCGAGGGCGAGTGCCACCGACAACCCGCTCAAACACAACATTTCTGCGAGGGTAAAATCTCAGAGGGACGTCCAGTTAACCACTGCTGAAGAGGGAAACTCCGCACTCATAGATCGCTACCGCTCCAGCACAGACGCCGGTAAAGTGAACGATCCGTGTGGGCTTCCCGGTGCCACGTCATACTACGCCAGTAACTCATTGGTCGAGAAGTCCGACTCTTTCCGTAGTCCTCCACGCATTCACCTCTGATTGGATGGTGACAGAGCATTCCGGGGACATCGTCCAGTTGGCGCCGTCTGATTGGTCCACACCCTCGCCGTACTCTCATAATACGTTTCAGTGGCAGGCAACTGGTGGCCCGTGTATAGAGGGCAAAAAGTGCCCTTAGAACAACTAAATGTAAACGTATGAATAAATACACAAGGAACTTAATTTATAAAGAATTGTGGTAATGAAAAAAGGACATAATCATACAAATACCTTACATTTATTTATATGTTAAAAATACAGTAAATTAATAAAAAAAATATATATCCAAAATAACCTGATAAAATTTAAACTGATTATTTATCAATTCTGGTCATTTTTTATCCTCCATGAACCAAATGAGGCTGTTCAGTAAAGATTTTTGCCCTCATATTTAAAGCTGAAGTTCACTTTCATAGTTTATATCTTCCATTTGATAGTCATTCTACTTTTTCTGGATTTGGTCTATTAAAACAAGTTGTGCGCTTCACATGTAAAGAGAAGACGGGCAATAAAACATACTTTAAAACAAATTATTATTTTTTTAAACTGTATACATCCAGTTTTGTACAACTTTTCATTTTCCCAATCTTGGTCATGCCAACAGAGACATAACAGACTTACCAAAGGCAAGAACACCATCCTGAAATATATCAGGATTACTCTAAGATTTTAAAATGCAGAAATTTTAATGAAGAAAAATTTAATTTTGAATCTAAACACTGATGAAACTCTTCTGCCACGGAGGATCATGTGAGCATCCAAACTTTACTGTTTTATTCTTTCGCTGCACATTTTATTGGTTTACGGTTGTCATTCGGAAAATTAATAGATTTACCAACAAATCACTTTCTCCCAAAGCATGTTAGAATTTAAGCTGCATTATCTCCATCGACATGAGTGAAGATGACAAATTCTTCCATTTTTCGCTTCTTTATTGAGTGAAGTTAAATCCAGACAGGCGACTCGAGGTCGCCACAAACACCACAAACAGAATCACACTTGGTGTCACAAGCTTGCATATATCCCTACTCCCATCTCATTCTGCAAGACCCAGCACCAAGAGCTTTGGCAACTTCATTTGTAAACTGAAAAATTAGAAAACAGAAAACAAAGTGATCCACAGAGCACAAACAAAGGAAGACAGAGAAAGGCAAAACTAAAGAGAAACAGTTGGCTGTAATGTGTTTCTGTCAGATTTAGTAAAAATCAGGGAAAGGCAAATGGAAATGTTTAAACATGGGTTAAATTCAGTTAATGTTCTGCAGCCATCAGCCACAACATTAAAACCACCTGCCCGATACTGTCTGCACACCTGCAAACATTTAGGCTTCGAAACACCAGCTTTTTGTTATCAGTGAGGGGACTGAATATTCTTAAGAAGTGTTTTTTCTAACAAAACAGAGTGAGGGCAGTATCTCAGTGTCGCTGCCGTTTGTCCAGCTCGACTCGTTTGGATGAAATTTAATAACACGTAACACGCTCTTTGTGTTTTTACAACACTTTGCTTATGTTGTAAAACTACAACACACAAATATCTTTCCAACATCGCAGACATTCTACGATTCGTACAAAGAGCTCAGCTCGTTGTTAGCGTCTTAACAGCGAGCATCTTAACTAGTCTACCTCCTGACTGGCGACGGATATTTCCAGTAAAAATATTGTTCAATTTTAGAACCCAAACTGCCCATGAATGACCTCTCATATTTGTGGCAAGTGAGATTTACCTCAATTTTTCAGTTATTTTTAGACCAACTTCCACATCAATCTCAGCGTTTTTGTCCATTTTTATTATTTAAAAATTGCTGGCAAACAGCATGTAGGTGTTATACTGCCACCTTCTGGCTGTAGTTACATCATACAGGCGCCTGTAAAATCAAGGGAAAATATATATTTTAAGACAAAAATAACTTTATGGCTATTCTAATCTTGAAAAGTCATGACCATCCCTACAGCAGCTGCACACATGCACTTTGATTTGGATTGTGGGTTGCCAGATTGTGGTGACCAAAAGGTTGTCACTGTGTGTGTGTGCACGTGTGTCTAGACTCTGACGTTAGACAAACCCACAAATCAAAACTAACGTTCACACAAATCTACAGGGATTTTCAAAAACTGCAAATTGTCTGTCTGTCCGTGTTTGCCGCGATGGACCGGCGACCTGTTCAGCGCGTACCCCGCCCCTCACCCTCTGACAGCTGGGAAAGGTTCCAGCCCCCAAAATAATGAGAGAAACCCGTGAAAAACGGGAGTGTTGGCAGGTTTGTGTTTGGGTCCTCCTCACGCTGCCTTAACAGCTCAGTGCGTGGACCTCTGGGGGTGGATCCTTTGGTTCCCACAGACCCTGAATTAGACCGGGCTCAGGGGGAAGCTTGGAGGTTAGGTCAACACCTGGGACTCTTTGTTGTGTTTTTGTGTTTCTGCCATGAGAGAGTGTGGGTGTATGGGATGCATGAATGTCAGGAGCCAAGTTTTCTCTGCAGAACGTTGAATCTTAACATCAGGATCTTACCTGCAAGTGGTTTTAATGTTGTGGCTGACCTTTGTCCATTTGAATTAAAGTTTTATTCCTAGCTCTTTCTTCTACAACACCTGACTTTCCTCTGACGCCAACTTCTCTCGACAACATATATATTAAAAAAAAAAAAACCCTCGTTACGGTCTTATTAATTCCTTATCTGATATAATAATAATGATAATAATAAATCTGACTCTAAGTGTACATCATCTCGGCCATGTGCGACATCTTCTTGGGGATGTATAAATAATACTCCATGTAGCCAGAAAGGTCCTCTATCGTGATGTCGTCCACGTAGGCGCGTGCCTGCTCTGAGCAGGAGCGAGGGGAGCCCGACGACAGAGCTGGCGACAACGAAGCAGCCGTGGTGGCGTTACAGCTGAGAGTTCTGGCTCCATCCTCGCTGCTCGGCAGGCTCCACTCACACTCAGAGATGACGTCACGGAGCCCTGTGAAGGAGTAGACCTCCACGCCATGCCAGCCTTGATGACGGCACTGACATTCGGCACCCTGCTTGCCCTCCTCCTGCGACTCTGAACTGCTTCTCTGGGTGCAGGAGCAGGTGGCGGGGCGACCCTCCGTGGAACCGCAGCTGTGGAGCTCAGACAGAGCACGGAAGTCGGCAGCTTCTGCCGGTCTTGATCTCTGGGGTGCTCCTGTTCTGGCCTTGATCCCATCATGGGCGCTACTCTCCGGGCTGCTCTCCTCACTCGAGTTTCCTCCATCCTGTCCTGACGTGGCAGTGATGACAGCAGGGAGCTCTTGCGACTGTGAGGAAGCCACACCTCTGATCAGCGTCTCATACCCAGTGCAGGATCCAAAAACCAGCGGGGGGATGTGACCAGGCGAGCCTGAAGAGGAGAGCTCTTTCTGGACCGGGGCGGTCAAAGAGGAGGCAGTTATTCCATCAACAGCAGGACGAGACTCAGCGGGGTCAGGCGCAGCCAGGCGCTGGTGCTTCGGGCAGCCACTGGGGAGCGACAGTGCAGCAGCTGCAGAGGTGCTGCAGTAGGTGAACTTTGGGGGGTGGAGGATGGGGGACTTGGATCTGCGACGGCGCTGAGTTCTGGATGCTCCTCTGGAAGATTTCCTCATGCAGCTAAAAATAAAAAAAAGCCGCAAAGAGAAAGAGGAAATAAAAACATGGATCAAAAACCATCTGAAATATATTCTGTCAAACAATAACTCCACAATAATCTCTCAACAAGAAAAGAGATTTAATATCTGCCATGTCACCCGTCAAAATCTATCACCACAGATCTAATTAGTGATAAAACCAGAGCTGAAATCATCCCTAAAAGCAACAGGAGGCCTATCACTGTTGCTCTCAGACAGACCAGTCTTTAGTGTTTATTTACACATATTTTACTTGGTTTTGCATGCACAATTTAGGTGATTTGCAATTTAAGTTAATTTTTCACCTGCTGGGATATTGATATGCCTGATTTACTGTTGGAGAATCCCTCGCTCTTATTTTGAAAGTTCAGCTGCTCGCTGACCAGTGAGCTACATTCCCTCCTGACTCCCACAGTCAGACAGACTGTTCTGGAAATCTGCGGCGAGATCGAGGACCACTTTAACCAGAACCTGCAGCGGGTGGAGAGTCAGTAGCACTACGCTGAGCTCACCATGGCTGCAGAAGAAGCGCTACAAGCTGTAGTTCAACATGGAGGAACTTTCTGGAGAGGCAGCTGGTTAGTGCTACACGTGTCTCCTGCCACAAATACAACCTGATACTGTGGGAAATGCTGAATCACAAAGCAGTGGTGTGCAGAACAAAAAGTCACTAACAGGGTATGAAAAGGATCCAAAAATCACCTAAAACAATGAGGTGAACTGAAGTAGAATGATCACTAGTGCTAGTGGGAGGGCTGTCATGCAAAAAAGCTGAGATAATCCGACACAGGGTCGCCTGATTGGGAGTTGGAGCTTTGTCGTGAAAATAAACGCCAAAGAGTATTCGTTCTATCCCGATTATTTCCCTGGCTCCTACAGCTTAAGGCAAGTGACATTTAAGACTTTTCTAAAGGTCCTGCGAATCAGATTTAAGTCCAACTTCACAACAAACAGGCTGAAGGAAAACAGAATGAATTCTGGGACACGAGTGGTTTGTTTTTTTGTCATTTAGTCAAGTCGTATTAAAACAAAGGCGTGCTCGTTAGCATCCTCAACAAACTGGTATTTGCAGGTCATTGATGTAGGTACACGTGTGGGCGGCAGTCTGACGCTGATATTAAACTGGAAGCCAGAAAAATAATGAATAAACGATCTACTTCCTACGTCTTAACTTCTGAAAGACTGATTTAAGACTATTTATTACCAATAAAAGCCTTATTTACAGAAGAATGAATTTGGTGGCTCAATGGTTTAGTGGTTAACGCAGTCGCCTTACATGCGAGGGATCCCCGGTTCAGGACCTGGAGGAAACATAGGCCCAGCCTCACAGGGGATTTCTGCTTCTGTGTTAAATCTACACCGTAGGTACATTGTAACCGCAAACCCCTCTGAAAATCTACAATGTAACCTACACTATCACCTGATGTCCACCTCCCTGGAAACATAACTACATGTCGTGTCGACGCAGCCCTCAACTACTGTGATTGGCCTGTTCAGTACCGTCGACTCCTCCTATGAATTTGCAAATGTTTCGCTGCAGTTTTTGAATTTGTCAGAGAGAGAATAACAATCATTGCCTCGATACAGGGACTCCCACATGTCAGCAAATTCCTGGAGATTGCAGAAACTATCAGAAGGACATGAGGGGATGTACAAAGAAGTGGAAAAACTTGAGAGACAAATATGTTTGTCTCCAAAAAAACTGACCACAACAAAGAGTGAAAACCCAGGAGCAAAAAAGTCCCAGCATTTTATTTGTTTCTATTGTGGCTGGCACCACAAGTAAAGCACCGTTACACGACCACAAGGTAATTAACACATAATGCACACCCACAACCATGAATGCTGGCCAGTTATGTAGGTTACGTCATAGGCTTGACAAAGATTCACCAGAGTCTAAATCAGCCATCAGGGGGTCACAAGCTAGCGTACTCCTGGTGTCAGTCCCAAGCCTGGATAAATGGGAGGGTTGTGTCAGGAAGGGAATCTGTGCCAAATCAAACATGCTGATCCAACCCCCTATGAAATAAGGGAGCAGCTGAAAGTACCTTCTTACAGAAGAAATTGAATTTAATACCTTTTCATACTTCTTAATGATATGCAGGAACCCCGTATATTGTTTCAATTGTCGATGGAAGACAATATCCTACAGATGATCCCTGTAATGATGCCACAGGGATATGCACAGCCATGTTTTCTGTGATCACCATAAACTGATTATGATTAAAACTCAGATAAGACTCATTTTGTGTATGTGATTTAGAGGTGATAGAGTAAAAAAGATCACTTTACTCATGTCCCCAAGCAGCTGTGCAGGGTTCATGGTTGGTTTTTACAACAAATGAAAGACATGGGTTTCCATTTCTTCATCACGTGTTCCCATATTTATGTTATTTATATATATACACATATTTATATTTATTTATATTAATGATATTTTCTGTGTCTTGTAGGAAATGTTTTTAAACTGCATGTAAAATATTCTGCCAGTAAGATTTGAATCATAGCTGCAAGCCTTAGGAGCCAGCTCAGTTATATTTAATATAAAGACTTTCAGTCCTTTTTTCAAATGTTTTCCAGTGACACAGGAAAAACCCATCTGGTTCTTCTGGGCTAGAAAAGTTTAAGCAACTGTCAGTGAAAAAAGGTCAGACACTCAGATCATCTGAGCTCTGAAGCCGGGCTCTTTTTAGGATTAAGTGAGAGAGCAAAATGTGCCTCCTCCTCTCTGACTCTGTGCAAAAAAGCTCACAATTAAAATAAGAACACAACGAAGCACACTTTCTGTTCCCTGTGAAACTTCTCCCAGCGGATTAACCTACCCGTGCCAGTTGTCTTTCGGGCAGCCAAGTTTGGGCTTTGCTCCACTGGTGTCAGTTCGTGACGCTGCCCTGGAAGTCATCGCCTCCGAAACGCTCACAGCTCCAGGCAAACTGGAAAGAGATGGGGGGAGAGACATTAAGGGATGGGAAGTAAGAAATCTTGGATGGATGTATAAATGAAGAGGGATGAGGTCTGGCTGCCATAATGCAGGGCTCATACATGAGTGTGTAGGAACAGTATTCACTGTTTAAAGTGTTAAAATTCACCATCATGATTCAGTTTGACCATCAGGCTCAGGAATATATAATATCACATTTTTTTATGGCAGAGAATCCACTGCCTGGTCTCTAGTTTCAAAAGATTAATCCAAGACTCTGATTAGTTTGTTGAACCCAGGAAGGCAACATCTGACTCTGCTCCTCACAGGTTTATTTTATTATCTGTAATATTTGGGTAAAAACTGTATTTACCTCAGTTTTTATTTTGTACTTACACAGACACACGTGTGTGTGTGTGTGTGTGTGAGAGAGTGATAAATGTACACGGCTTAAGTTAGTGCAATCCACGCAGCTTTTGTTGTATTTTTTAAACTCTCCTCCACATACACACAGATGAGTCAACAAACACACACAACCCGTGAAACAAAAGGTCAAGGAGAAAAACGTTTCCTTCGTTTTAAGGTGACAACGACAGATCAATGCAGCAGCTTAGCACATGGGCGTTTATTTCAGAGAGAAAGCACAGATCTGAGCTTAAACACGTCTGTGCTGCAGGTGTTGGTTATGTGTGGCAGTGCAGACATGAATCTACAGGTAGATTAAATTTAGTGAGATTTTACATATTCAGATTTTATTCGTTAATGGAAAAACAAGCTAAAAATTCATCCAAACTACACTAACATACCATTCACCAGCCACTTTATTAGGTACACCTTGCTAGTACCAGGTTGGACCCCCTTTTGCCTTCAGAGCTGCTTTAATTCTTCATGGTATAGATTCAACAAGGTGCTGGAAACATTCCTCAGAGATTTTGTTCCATATTACATGATAGCATCACACAGTTGCTGCAGATTTGTTGGCTGCGCATCCATGATGTGAATCTCCCATTCCACCACATCCCAAAAAGTGTGGGATGTGGTGTTGGATTGAGATCTGATGACTGTGGAGCCCATCAGAGTACAGTGAACTCACTGTCGTGTTCAAGAAACCAGTAGTTTCTGAAACACTCAGACCAGCCTGTCTGGCACCAACAACCATGCCACGTTCAAAGTCACTTAAATCACCTTTCTTCCCCATTCTAATGCTCAGCCTGAACTTGAGCAGGTCATCTTGACCAAGTCCACAGCCCTAAATGCACTGAGTTTCTGCCACGTGATTGTCTGATTAGATATCTGTGTTAATGAGTAGCTGAACACGTGTACCTAATAAAGTGGCCTGTGAGTGTACACTCAATTTTTTTTTTTTTTGGAATACAGGAGTCTGTTTGTTGATTGACAGCATGTGTCTGTTTTGTACATTTTTTCCACATATACAAAATGAGCTTTTGAAGAAACAAGACCTGCCAGGGTGCCGTTTACCTCTCAGCATCGACCCTCAGCTTCTTGAACGCCATCTGCAGTGTCTCCTCCTCACAGTCCTTCCCTCCTGCCTCCATGGTGGGAGGAGGCCGCTCTGACCAGCCACCCAGCTAAAAAACAGAAACACACAACAGTCATCCAGAGCTGAAATCACACGGGTTACTGCGCATTACGTCCTCCTACACCGACAGATTCCTGCAACACAAAATCTGGACAGCAATTTTAATTAAAAGCAAAGTCTGTTACCAAGTTCTGCCTAGACTATGCTGTTTTGTGAGACCAGCAGTTCAAAGAGTAAATATAGTGCAAACATTAGTTAAGCAGTCAATAACTGAAAATTAATCAGCAATTATTATTCTATTATTATTATTATCAAACAGCCATATAAGCTATTATTAGGAAAAATGTGGCACATAACTGTCTGATTTCAGCTCATTAAATGTGTTTTTTTACATATTTTCTAGGTCAACACACTGAATTTATTTTGGGACCTGGACTAATAATCAGACAGAGCAAAACATCTAAAACTAAGTGGTAAATTATATTTAATTTAATTTAATTTTTTTTATTATCTTAACAACAAAACCATTAATCAAATAGCCAGAAAATAAAGCCTATATTCACAAAGTTTGGCTCTGTTTACTTTAAAGACTCAGAAGACCAAAAACACCAAAGATTCACATCTAACAAGCTGAAATTAATTCTAAAATAACCAATGATAAATCCACAAAAACTGCAGTTCTGGTGGAAATATTACTGCTCGATCAGCTGGACTACAGATAATCCAATCAGAGCTGCAGACATGTTTTTACTGCAGCTCGTCAGACGTGAGAAACGTGACGGCGGACTCAGGAACTTTCTGGTCAAACAGAACAAGACATTTAAACAGCACAGGTTCAATTTCTGAAGGAAATATAGCAGCTATTTCACTATTTTCCTGAGATTCAACAGAAAACATGGTTAATAAAAGATTTACCACTAAATCGGGGAATAGCCCACAATGAAACTAAGTATCTGTCAATGTGTTTAGCAGGCCTCTTGTTAAAGACGAGCTGGGCTGCAGCCAATAAAAACACCATATTTGAGATAAACTGTGACTTACTGAAATAAAACGCGACGCTGAGAGGTTAATGCACGTCTGCAAGAATAGTCCCGCTCAAATTAGACTCAGTTATTGCCCAAAACACTGAAAACTTCTGTATGTAAACAGCGTGTTTTGTTGAGCTCTCAAACCCTTTGAGCCAATGCTAGCAGGCTGCTAAGCTAACTGGCTAGCTCGGCACTGGAGATCATATTTACTGGTTTTAAAATGCTTAGAATGCTTTTAAAATACAAGAGGTGACACTCACGGTTCAGGATATCCTGGTCACAGCGAAGAGAGAGAAGTGCTCAGGGCATAAAGGGGGCTTTCCTCTGAACAGGCCCTCAGATGTTGATTAGCCAGTCTGGTTAGCGAGAGCTAAGCTAAGCTAGCTTCAGGGTCTGAACGGTTTTGAGCGGGTCTTTCTCCGGGAAAACACGGCCTGTTCCTGCGGTAAAAAAAAAAAAAGCAGATATCTACATGAAATCAGTTACGGATTAACGGGAACAGTGGTTAAATACAGGAGATAACGGCGCTGACGTTCAGGCCCAGTTCGAGACGTTTCTCTGTCCTCGGCTTGTTTACAGTCGAACCGTCGCAGTGACTCTGCAACAACGCAGCTGCTGACGTCACGGCCCGACAACGAGCTGACGTCACTCTGTAACCAATTCATTTGGTTGGAAGATAAAAAAACATTTATAAATATTATACATGCAGTGCTGTGCAAAGTCCAAGGAGTCAGACTTTCTTGTAATTGTTTAAAGTGCTCTTGAGCAATAGTTCTCCAGACTTTCTGAAGGCTTTCAAAGTTTTTCTTTGGACATTGGCTGCTTTTTCACTCATTTTCAGTCTGGTCCTTGTACCTGACCAATTTCAGAGGAATATTTTTTTTGTTCGTTAAGCCACTGAACTCTGACCTATGAATCATTCAAGCATAAAAAAGGCACCAATTCAAGGGATGAACCAGTGCTGCTTCTACACATAACAGAAAGCTTAAAGAACCAATTTTAAACTGCATCTTTAGGCACTTTGTTACCAGCAGCCTGTCACAAAAACACATCATTTGTTCCTATTTCTTTAGATGAATCTACGAAAAATGCCAAAGATAACACAGTTTGACAGGCATAAAATAGTATTTTTGCACCAACAAGGTGATTCCCAAAGAGCTATTAGCCAAAAACCTGGCATATCTCTGCATATTGAAAGAGCAGTGTGTCCTTAAAAAATTGGAGGAAACTGGACACATGGAGGACAAAAGAAGAAGTGGCAGGCATAAAAACCATCTACAGCACATGAACGGTATCTGAAAGTCATGTCCATAAGAGATGGGAAAAAAATGCAGCAAAGACCTGACACGGAACCTGGAAGATCCACCTGCTCTACTTAAAACACGTCACAATCTGAAATGTATTTTCACAAATAGCATTTACTACATAGAGCATGGGTTAAAGTGAAGGGATTTTATTTTTACGTTTAAGTGAAGTCCACAGTTTGGTAACAACAGGCCTGCAGATGTTCAGCTGCTCTCTTAATGCAGCGCTGAAAGTGAGCACTAGGAGGCAGCATCTGCTTTGGTTTTCCTGCCTGAACCGCAGCTCGGTGTTTGCTCAGCAGGTTTGCACAGTTGACTTTCTGCATGACCTAGAATTATTCAGCTGGGTGTGTCTCTCTTCTCTTCAGCACCCTGAGATGAAAAGTAATCAAACCTGTTCTGGACCAAAGGAAACAAAAGGGGGAAAACACAGCTGTTCTCAGGGCTGCCTGTTTACAGTGATTTCTGAATCTGTGGATTTCTTTCTCATGTTGTCACTTACACTGTGTATTAAGTGTATGGCAAACACAGGCTGACTGTTGTTTCTTTGGTTTTTTTTAAATCAGGAATGGCACTGTCTGGATATAAATAATATCCTAATGTATCAATAACTTGGAAAAAAAAAAACTACCAAACAGAGGCTGTTATATGTAATCACCATGCTGCGGTGAAAAGGAGCAAAGTACATTCACTTGAACAGGATCACCTTCCTAAAAATCAGCCTGTGGGAACACAAACTTCTGTCTGGAAATGAGACTAATTTGTGGTGTGAGTCGGACTCCAAGCTTTGGGAAACAAAGATCGTGGCAGAAAGCTTCTGTGACCACAAACCGACCTGCTCTCAGAAAACAAAGTCCGTAAACAACGAGCACAGAAGGCTGAAACAAATCTCCAAGTGAAACCACTGCGGCTCCCAAACATACAGCACTCCTACTGACATCTAGAGCTACTTTACAGGCATTCATTTCTCAACTTTTACCGAAATAAAACATTAAGAACACTATCCTTCTGTTTTTCAAACAGCCTGTATAAAGTAGATGGGCCGCAGAAATTAAGCCATTGCAGATCAGCCTTTAACCTGCATTCTTTCTAAAGGCCAGCAGGGGGCGACTTCTGTTAAGTCAGATTGTATGAAAGTCTATGAGAAAATGACCCTACTTCTAACATGATTTATGACCTCGGTAAACACTTCCCGATGAGTTTATGGTCTTAATTTCTTACTCAATACAACATGAGGTTTGCTTTGTAAATTATCATGTTGTTCACATACAACAGTGATCCAGTCAGACGTCTTACAAAGCAAGAAAAATTGTTCAGATTATGGAAATAAAGAAAGAAATGCATGTGTCTTTGTTTATTTAGTTCAGAAACATTTGACTGACCACTTATGTGGTTATAAAATCACTCCATGTACAGACTATTACCATACCTCTCTTTTTAAAATATAAACAACACATTTATGCTATTTATGTATATCTTTGTGTAAATTCTCTCTGATTGGTTGTCTAATTATGAAACCTGTGGTGCAGCCTAATCAGTGTCTTAGACAAGAGGTGATAAGTTTGAGTCCCCCTTGCAGCTCATCCTTTCATGAGTTTCTTACAAGCGAGAATATTTAGTTCTATTTGATGAAAGGAAAATATAAAAGAGTTCTTGTAAACAAACCTCCCCTTGGTAGAACGTGAAGTAATGTTTTCGACTTTGTCACAACTTTAATTTGTGAATTATTTTTCTAGACCAGACATACGACAGTCTGCAGGTTTGTCAACTGGGTTAGGAGAAATCGCTGCTGTATGAGTCCAGTATCCTCTATTTTTCAGTCAGATTCACTGTCAGATAACTTCAAGTCATTTGGCAAGCTAGCGTTTCCACTCACATATGATTTTGCTAACAATAACATTAGTGGGCTGGTTAGCCAGCTAGCTGTAACTACGCTACACTGCGTGAATCTGGTGATGGTTAGCTCATAACGTTAGCTGATAAAGTAATTTGAAAAATGGCCAGCTAAGTTATCAGATCAGCACTAGGAGATTGGATGAATTAAGAACCACAAGAATAATAAGAAATACTTTTGATACAGTAATAAGTAATAATAGGAGTATTATAGAGTGATAGTGTGTGGTATGAAGGATTTCCTGTATCTGTCTTTGTGTCAGTGGAGCTGAATCAGCCTGTTAGAGAAGGAGCTCTGCTGCCTGTGCAGGAAGTGGTGCAGAGGGTGGTCAGGATTCTCCATGATGGATAACAGTTTGTTCAGTGACCTCCTCTCCACCACAGCTTCAAAAGAGTCCAGTTTGCAGGCAATCACAGAGCCAGCCTTCCTGATCACTTTATTCAGTCTGCTGGTGTCTGCTGGTGTCTCCAGCTCCGATGCTGCTCCTCCAGCAGACCACAGCAAAGTACACTGCACTCACCACAACTGAATGACAGAAAATATCCATCATTTTTCTGCACACATTGAAGGATCTCAGCTTCTCAGGAAACAGAGCCTGCTCATCCCCTTCTTGTATACAGTCTCTGTGTTGAGTTCCAGTTCAGCCTGTTGTCGATGTGGATGCCCAGGTACTTGTACTCCTCCACCACATCAAATCCTGTCCCGTTTAGTCGTCTTCTTCCTTCTGAAGTTGATCACCATCTCTCTGGTCTTATTCACAGTCAGAGGCAGATGATTCCTCCCAGATCGCTCCACAAAATCATCCACTAGTGCTCTTTTCTCCTCCTCCTGCCCATCATTAATACATCCAACCACTGAAGAATCCCCAGAGTATTTCTGTAGGTGGTATGAAGTCTGAGGTGTACAAGGTGAACAGGAATGGAGACAGCACAGCCCCCTGTGGAGCTCCTGTGCTGCACATCACCAAATCAGACAGAGCCCTGCCCAGTCTCACATACTGCAGCCTGTCTGTCAGGGACTCAGTGATCCATGAGACGGTGGACGTGTTTACTCACATTTAGCCAACCTTGCTACA
>VUQI01038600.1:0-16521 GCA_015106735.1 Paratilapia polleni | reverse complement strand
TGCACATCAACCTGAACACACCATCCCCACTGTGAAACATGGTGGCAGCATCATGCTGTGGAGATGCTTTTCTTCAGCAGGGACAGGGAAGCTGGTCAGAGTTGCTGGGAAGATGGATGGAGCTAAATACAGGGCAGTCCTGGAAGAAAACCTGTTAGAGGCTGCAAAAGACTTGAGACTGGGGGGAGGTTCACCTTCCAGCAGGACAACAACCCTAAACATACAGCCAGAGCTACAATGGAATGGTTTAGATCAAAGCATATTCATGTGTTAGAATGGCCCAGTCAAAGTCCAGACCTAAATCCTATTGAGGTTCTGTGGCAAGACGTGAAAATTGCTGTTCACAGACGCTCTCCATCCAATGAAGAAGAATGGGCAAAAATTGCAGTCTCTACATGTGCAAAGCTGGTAGAGACATACCCCAAAAGACGTGCAGCTGTAATTGCAGCGAAAGGTGAAGTATTGACTCACGGGGGCTGAATACCAATGCATGCCACACTTTTTAGATTTATATGTGTAAAAAAATTTGAACACCATGCATCATTTTCCTTCCACTTCACAATTATGCGCTACTTTTATTTAAAAAGAAATGAGAGACAGAGCCCATGAGCTGTTTATTCATAGCCTGGAAGGCCCAGGTGAGCCAAATCAGCCTACAGCCCTCCCACCTCTTCCTTTTACCAGCAAGAGTAGGCCATAATCACCTCCAAGATGGTGAGATAAGCACACAAAGCGCACACAGTGATAACCAGCTAGTGATGCAAGTTCTGTAGTTTTTCAGAGCAGTGCTAATCAGGCTGTCAGTGGCAGGTGAAGGTGTGCCCCCCTTCAAAGTAGTACCTTCAAAACTGAAGGTAGTACTAAATAAAGATAAAAGGAAGAATTAAAAGAGCACTTGAAACGAGGATAAAGGCTGTTTGGATGATTATTATGGGATGTAGCAACAGTGTCATGTGTCCAACTACATCCTGTCTGCATATGGGATGTTGCATTCCTTATTTATCATCATGTTTCATGTTGTTCAGTGGAAAATAAATAAATAGGATTTAAATAGGATAGCACCTGAAGGGATGCTGTGTTTAAATGTGTGTGCAGACCCAGCGATGGCACCAGCTGTGAAAATGAGTGGTGTGGGTTTGGACACTCTGGAGGAAGAAGAGGAGAAAGCCAGGTTCTTTGCTAAGCTGGAGGCAGGAGCTTCATCCACTATAGACTACTCCAAGCTGAACAGAGAGCTGTACTCAACGAGTTCTACCATCACTAATAACTACAGGTATGAGAGCAGCCATGCTGTATTACATCCCCATGCACTAGTAAAAGGATAGTTTTGCTATATTTCAAATGTATTTATTATTGCCATATTTATTGTAGCTATTGTGTCTCCATGGCATGTCATGTCAGTTTTGTTCATTCACTGATACCCTGTTCGTGTGTGAGGCTGACTTTCACTGTGGTTTTTCACTTTCCTACTGATTCTATCTTCTGAGGAAAGTCATTACTAAATGTGATGGCAGATTTACTCTGTGGGCCATTATGAGGACAATTACAGGTAACTTTAATGGTCAGCTATATTTATTAGAACCTGAGGATACACACGAGGAGTTAAATGAAAGGAGTCAAAAGGACAACAGGACGTTCTGCTTTGCTGCCCACTGAAAACCATCCATGTGTCCATGGATAGGAGTATTCCCAGCTGTGGAGCTAAAAAACTGAACCTGCAGATAGACATCATTCTAGTATTATATGGTGTCTTACTGCCACAAAACTCAGCTGAATAAAATGCAGAGAGTGAACGCTTAGCTCTCTATATGAACAGTGAAAGCTATTATAACAGTTCTATAAAAAAGTTCATGTGTTGGGTTTCCTCTTTGCTATGAGATCTCCAACTTAAACAAAAGCTTGCCAGAAAGCAATCAAAGCTTCTCACATTTGCAAATCAGTGTGTGTAGATGAATATGCAGTGTGATTACTCCAGCAGGCCGCCATCCCCAGATAAAGGTACCTTAGCACTTAGCAAAAAGGCCGTCCAAGGGAAGCACTTTCTCAGGCTAAAAATAAAGCTTTGAAATCAGTTATGTAGAAATCATGTTTTGTCGACAGCTGCAGGGAGCTTGTGCTTGAATCGCCTTTGCTTTTTAGAAGTTTTCATTGGTCTTCTTTTATGTCAGGGTACCAAGAGTGTATTACAAGTCTAGCAGATTTTTACTGTATAAAGCTGCAAATGTTATGTGTTAGCATGTTGGTCTTTTTCTGCTGTTTTTACACATATAGAAACAGCTTGAAAAACCTTGAAAGAAGTTAAAAGTGAGAATTAAAAACCAGACAAATATTATAGCTTAATACAGTTTTACCTTTTCAGCTGATATCCATCTACTTACGTCCACTAATTAAGGTAGGCTAAATCTTCATCGCTCTATGTGAACATGTTAAATTGTCTTCCTGCTGGAAGAAGGAAATCTGTGTCGCCCTTCTGCTGTGTCACATACTATTAAACACTATTAAGTATTTTCTTTCCACATGCTGCATTTTATCAGCCATTGGTACCACCCTGTCATTAGCATAATCAGTGTCTCAACATTAGTTAAAGACTTCCTGTTCCACCATGAACAGAAAGGAGCTTCAGGTGATGTCTGAGGTACGGTGGCTTAAAAAGGTATTCATACCCCTTGAGCTTTTCCACATTTTGTCACGTTACAACCACAAACCTAAATGTATTTTATTGGGATTTTATGTGGTAGACAAACACAAACTAGTGCATAATTGTGAAGTGGGAGGAAAATGTTACATGGTGTTCAAAATTTTTTACAAATAAAAATCTGAAAAGTGTGGAATACTTTTGCAAGAAACTTACAATGTTATACATTCTACTGTGTAAAACTTTTTTTCAGCTAAATTTTCTCTGTTACAAAACACCTGCTGTAATTTAATGATAGCTATACTGCATAAATATAGTTACTGACGTTTATGGTAGATACTTCTCTCCCCTCGTTACTCTGTGATATTATTTCAGCTAAATGACGCTTCTGAGTAAGACAGACGAGTTAATGTTGAACAGTAGGACAGCTCTCTGACCGTGCTTACTGGGTCTTTGGAACAAACAAAACTGCTGGTCTTGAAGCTAGGTGTTGTGATTTTGATGTAATGAGGAGGATATCCTCCCTGCAGGAAACCAGAGGAAGGAGAAGAAGAAGCAGTGGAGCAGAGTGATGATGATCAAAGCAAGGCCAGGGGGACAGAGATGATCAGAGAGTCTGCAGGTAATTGTGATGAACTCTGGGCAAACTCTGCTGTGTCTCTGTCTGTGTCTTACTCAGATCTCTTCTCTATCAGCCTTCACAGGCTCCCCACACTACAGTGAGGATTTTGAAGATGAGGAGGAAGTGAAGGAGCCACTGGAGGAGGTTTGAGCTCAAATCTATACTTATTAGAGTTAAAAAGTGTTAGGAACTCAGTCACTTTCTCATCCTAATCTGAGCATGAACGTTCATTTTTGACTTTGCAACAATGAATTTTCTAGTCAAAGTCTACTTTTTAAACTCCAAGCATGGAACTTCATTCGGGTGATGGCTTTTCAGAAATTGTAGCCCCTGTGTTTTAGGTGTGAAAGTTATTTAGTCAGTTTTTAAATATTCTTTATTTTAAATGTAATATCAAACTATAAGTCTTGAAAATGTGGTTTTCAAATAAAGACTCTCCTCACTGTTATTTCTTGAGTATTTATGCAAGGAGGCTGGTCTGCAACAAATTTTTAAAATAGCTGGAACAGCAGCAACAAAAGTCTTTTGTAGTAATACATAATACATAATTTACATATTTAAAAGAGTCAGAGAATCTGGAGAATTCTCTGTACACCAGGGACAAGGCTGAAAACCAGTATTAACTAACCGTGATCTTCCTGTCCTCAGGCCACAGTATTAACAACACAACACAATTCTGTAGGGAAATGACAGGATGGCCTCAACAACACTTCTGAAAAACAGTGAGCACAGTTTGCTGCTGCATCCACAAATACAAGTTACAAATGATGCCATGCAAAGAAAAAAATATGGTCTAGAAACATTGCCAGCTGGATCTTTAAGATGGACTGAAGCGAAAAGTAAAGTTGGGCCTTTTAACATGGCTCCTATGGGGATTGACTTGCTTTTAGAGCCAGCCTCAAGTAGACATTTGATGAACTGTATCCGTGAGCTGCGTTAGCTTCAATTTTCAACCCTGGAGGTTGCCACTAGAATCTGACTTATCAAAGTTTGATGTTCTTTATGTTTATCATGGACACCATGCCCTGCAGGCTAAGGCTTCAGCCACACAGCCTAGAGACCGGTTGGTGACCCCCCCGGCAACCTCTGGTCACTAGGGAAAAATGTATATTCCCCAGCTGGTTGGTGAGTGGTTGCTGGAAGTTGCTAGCAGTGGCCAGGTGAAATCAGCTGCAAAGAGGGTGCTGCACCAGAATGGTAAATGGACTGGTACTTATATAGCGCTTTTCTATTCTAATTGAGTCCTCAAAGCACTTTCTACTTTCAATCACATATGCATTCATAATGGCACTTTTTTTATGCCTAAGTGCGTTTTGTTTTTTCTTTTCTTAGCTAACATTCACACGCGCACACTCACACTCCAATAGATGCATCAGGGGCAACTTGAGGTTCAGTATCTAGCCCAAGAATACTTCAACATGCAGACTGAAGGAGCTGGGGATCAAACCACTCACCTTCCGATTAGTAGACAACCCGCTCTACAGCCTGAGCCACAGCCGTCCCAGAAACCTCCATGCAGTTGCTTTCATCACTAGCAGATGGTCATGATCACCTGTAGTTTCCATAGAAGACACCAACTTGCCTGCAAGCACTTGCAATTTACTCTCTGAGCTGTAGTGCGACGCAAGCTGGAAACGGAGAATGTTCGCCATCAAAGTAAAAGTTGTGCCTTACTGCTGCAACCAGTACATTTAAAAAAGGGCTGCGGCCTCCGTTTCCAGTTTGCTTTGGCAATTGTTTGGAGACAAATTGCCGTCTTCCATGCAAACTACTGGTGACCACAGCAACCTGCTAGCGACCAAAGCAATCGCAAGGAGATTTTCAGTTCAGCACCGTATACCTCTTTGCAACCAGTTTCACCCTAGCGGCTGCCAGCAACCTCCTACGACCACTTGCCAACCGGTTGCAGAATACACACTTTGTCAGTGACCATGTCAATGGCTGATCTCTAGGTCTGGTGGTTGCCAGATGGTCTCTAGGCCTGTGTGGCTGAGGCCTAAAAAGCAAAGGGACCATGAGATTCATTATCAGCGACTTGTTCAGAAGACCTGATGGTGGTGGTGGGGTGGGAATTAGTGCAAATGGCATGGGTAAATTACATTTTTTTGAAGGCCCAGTAATTCAGAATGAAGGCCTGCTCACATAGGAAGTGGCATGCACTGCGCTGTGCTCTGAAACCCATTCTTTTCTATGGCTTGTGTCCCGCAATAATGGTTTCCCGCTGCGTTGAGCAAAGTGCAGCGCCAGCGCGCTGGTGAAGAGTACCTGTGCGTTCAACTGAGTTGAACTTTGACTGCGGTGCAGTGTGACATACATTCGCGCAACCAATAGAAACCCAGAATGACAGAGAGCGGGCGCATATAGTACATGTGAAGGCCACGAGCAGCCACAAAAAATTAGGTAGTACAGGCGGAGTGCAGCGGCCAGAGCAACACAAATTTTGGACCGTTTGCTCAGTCTAGCGGTCAGTGCAGCACATGCCGCTTCCTATGTGAAAGGGCCTTGATACATATTTGAAGCGAAATATGCTGCCCCAAGATTGAAGTTGACGTCTTTTTACAATAACTAACACACAACTGACTTGCAAAGCTGAGGTCAGCCCTGAAAAGACATGACATTCTCAAAGCATTAGCTTTTTCTTGTTTTATATATAGTTAATTACTTAATTATTTATTTAATTGTATATAAATGATTATTATTATTAATATAATTAATATTCCATATTAAAGGATATCTTGCCATAGTGGCACTGTCATATTCTTATTTGTTTTTCAGAAGTCAAAAACATCTCCAATTCTTGCCAGAGGTAAGAGAAACATGATATTCTGCGTAGACCATGAGATTGAGATATATGGTAATAATCACTTTAGTTATGACTTTTAGTTCACATTACCCTGTGAGGTCTAACTTGTTGTCAGTGACGAACCTACCCCAAACCCATGAACCCATTTGTGCTTTGTTTTGTTTGTTTGTTTGTTTTTTATTGTTTTCCCAAGTCTTGGCAGTCAGGGGAACAAAGAAAATAATCCCTCTGACACACATCAAAAACTTATTCACCAGAAAATATGATTAGGGTCATCACTAGTCATGATTTAGACCTCAGAGGGTAAAGGATTCTATTTGTTTACTGCTGTAGTTTTCTGAAGAACCTACAGCTAATCATACAAACAGTTATGCCGCTCTAACTTAAGGTTTGTCTTAGTGTCTCTTTATGATTCTTTGGACGAGACTGGTGGAGAGGAGAGAAGGAAGGATACCGTGGAGTCCCTGGACAGAGGTAACACAAACTCAAGAGAAGACTTTCATCCAGTAGCATAAAAAGTGGACCCGAACTAGTTCTGCCTGAAAAATATAGTATCACACTATATATATATCCCACCTAAAGAGGAAGCACTCCCACTCACAATACCTCAGCAATGTGAATTGTTTTCCCCTTGATGGCGATGAAGTTGGGATGCTGTGTCCTTTTTCTGTCCAGTTCATCCTCACTCCATAAATAGTTTTCCCAGTAGCTGTTTAGGTAATTCCTTCAAACTATAGTTCTTACTCTGGGCTTCTTTTTTAACTGAATGAGCATTCTGCTTAGTGCCTTTGGGGTGATTTTACTGCTTCCAGGGAGAGGAGCCACAGAGCCTGATTTCTGACTGATTGAGATTACTTTATATCTCAATCTCAAAATGAGTGTCTCCAACCCACACCTCCAATTCTGTTTCATTGATTGGACTCTTTTTTTGTGCCACCTCCTTACTCCAGATGTAATAGCCTGGTGGTTCACATCCATTTTCACCCTATGCTGTGAATGTCTGAATTACATATTTAGTATTAACAAAATCATTGTAATACGTTTTGCATCTTTAGGTAAAATAATATATGCTAATACAGTTGAAGCTTAAATGAAAATATAACCAGATTTCACGTCGAAATTATAGACAGTACAACTGAGGCCTTCATCAGGATGTTAGCTATGATTAAAGCATGTGAAATAGGCTGGTGGTGATTGTGAATAACAAGTGTCTGTGTCTGTGCCTCCTACAGTCAACAAACTGTTCTCACTGTAAATCACTGAGTTCTCAATTTTTTTTTCTTGTTACGGAGATCCAAGGAAGACTTCAAGACGGATTGAAGATCATTTAAGTTTCATTTAGCTTTGTTTTTTGGATAAACCTAATTAATGTTCTCTACAGGCCAGTCATACGTGCAGAGTGGAGGCTCAGAGATGGAGGCTCTTCAAGAGGCCTACAGGCAAATCCACGTTGTGGAGGATTCAGATAACCATGGTCACCATACTTCATCTTTGGAAGGGAGAGGAAGGATCAACAGACCTCTGTCTCCATCCTCCCCTTTTCAACATGCTCAACAGTCTCTGCACCCTATTTCTACCAATGAGTCAGGTCTGACATAATCCTGCTGCACTCGCTGTCTGTCTGTATATTATACCAGTGTATAAAACCTGGATCCCAATTCTGTGGTTGATTCGTGTCACAGTTTGTTAATCACAAGTTGTTAGCCAATGAGCATACCCTGTACATTCCTCCTTTCTAACACTAAGAATGACCAAATTTTACAAACTGGAGTTAATGTTTTATACATTATGACCTGAAATGAGTGATGTGAGCCCACAAACACACCAAGGAAGGGGTTTACAGAGGTCAGGGCAGAGGGTCATTTTTCTGTAGATTTCTGTAGGACCAGAAGTGTTTTTGCAGCCTCGGCTATTGCCCCCTAGTGGCCATTAAAATGCCACAGGTGCAGGTTTAAGTGACGTCAGCGTTGGCGTCACTTTTCAGACATGGAAACTATGTCTATCTTTTATACTTTCTATGGTGACAACCACAACCCTAGGCCCGAACCCAGATCCTAACACTATGTTTTGAAGACAAGCAAAAAGTACTTTTTTTTTTAGAAAAAATGTAAATAGATTTTGATGCATGTCAATTAGAATGCTTATTTTCTTTGTCCACTGATTGCTAAAACTTGAGAGAACATTTTTTAAATGAACAAAAATAACCTCAGAGGGTTCAAGGAAAAGTGATCCTTTGGCAGCAGCCTAAACACTGCTTCTTAGGCTTTGTATTTGACATGGCATACTTCCTGCTCACTTTATGCGCTTCCACTTCCTCGCCCACCACCTACAACATTCCCTAGCTGGCCAACAAGGAAACTTTGACTGTCATGTCAAAGTCTGAGAGGAAACAGTTATACCAGTTACAAGATCTTATAGCTGGTAGACCTGACATGTTTGGAACACTAAGCTTCCAATTCTCCAGTTATTGGTCATGTCATTTGTAGGAGTCAGCCCCTGAAATGGGATATATCCACTGTGCTAAAGTATTTGTGAGGGGCAGAATCGTGAGAGGATAAAAGTATGTTGAGACATTATTTTGTGTGTTTGTGTGTATGTAGAACTTCCCACTGCAGAAGAGCTGATGAGGCCCATCCGACCAGAGACGGAACAAATTAGAGGATTCACCCTCCAGCCTGTCAGGTCAGGCTACAGAATTGTACTTCATGCAAAAGCATGATGCATCAACATGTCAGCAAGCTCCCTACTTATTTTTTTTTCTGGTTCATCTGACTCACATACAATGTCTCAGTGTTCTGGATTTTGGCACATGTACAGTCTTAAAGTTACAGGAACTTAAGGACAGTGAACTTAATATTGCTGTAAATATGCTAGCATTAGCCAAAAGACAAGCTTACATCAGATGTCATATTATGAAACAAACAAAAATAATTGATCTCTTTACACAAGAGTCCTTGGTATGCAGTGCACAGTAGAGGAGAGCAGGTTGCAGCCTAACTCTGTCAATACACCAAGTGCTTGTATGTAGCGTCACATCTGACACAGGATTGTTATGTCCTTCACACCTCACTTCAAATTACACTGTTAGGACTTTAGGAGTGGAGCGTTCTTTTAGTTTGAAATTTAACTGTTCCTTTGTGTCACTTCTGTGCTTGTTTCCCTGCCCTCCTTATCTGCTCTGTGCAGCTTGATGTGTCTTCCAGTAAAAAATAGACCTAGCTGAATTTTTAGCAGTGCGGAGCAGAGAGCTGCTACAGGGACGCTTGTGAAACTTGTTGCAGTGCATCTTGTGGAATTGCAAAGCAATGTCTTAAGTGGGCATGATCAGCTGGATGATGCAGACGCACCCAGTACATTCCCCGGTGAACACATTTTGGTTTACTGACTACTTACTAAAAAAAAAACAAGTTGGACTTGCTAGTCAAAAAAAACGGCAGTTTAATTAAAACTGAAAAATAACAAAGTGCCGCACAGTGATGGCAGAAAAAGGCAGACATGATCAATCCAAAAAAAAAGCAGGGCAGAATAAAAAGAAAACAAAGGAGATACAGAGACAGACCCAAACCAAATACACACCAGGGAGAGAAGGGTAATAAAGTTTGGGTGAACTTAATCAGATATTAAGAAAGGAACTCAACTTTACAATGAAACAAGAAGTGAACTGAAAGAGGGACAAAGAATAAATTCGCACAAACAAAAACAGTGAAACAAGGACAAAAACACAAAGGAAAAAAAAAACTAAGGAAAGCACAAATCATTAAATGACCTTTTCCATCATCAACCCTTCTTGTACAATTATACAGAAAGTGGTGAAAATAAAATGTTACAACTTTAATTTGTAATTATAACAGACACAGGGACAGTTGTAACACTTGCAAGAAAATTCTGTTTAAATGTAGTTAATTCAGTGCAGTTTTATCTACATATAGTAGAGCTACACACACAGCTATCCATTACAGATAGATATCAGTGCATCTGTTTATCAATCTCTCATCTAACTATCCATCTGTTAAAAATCAAAATATCAGTACACATATGGAGATATGTGTGGTTACAGTATCTTTCCACCATTTCTGTGAACAGCTACCAAATGGAATGAAATAATGAGGAAACAGTCTGCAGCGTCTATGAAAATAAAAGTAGTCAGCTTATATAAAACAATAAAGGCAAACCTGAAATGTAAGCTAAATTTGGTAAAGATACAGCAGCATGGCAATGAAACTCAGGCAGATGGGGTGACTTAGTTGGCAGAGCATGTGTAGCACCAGAGTAACATAACTGTCTGCACTAATGTGTACTAATGTATCTCGATGAACATGACAAGAGCATTTATTAATACCCACTATGTATTTAGAGGAACTCGCCATTTCATCACAGATACCACAATGTCAAATTTATGAAGATGAGTTTTCTGCATTTAATTTCTACTGAAGATCACTTTTAACTAATGGTAGGAGGTGAATCATATGTTAATTACCAAGTGGAATTGGCAGGCGTGGGAAGAAGCATTAATGTGCAAAATGTTGAATGTTCCTCATTTGAATGTGATTAGTAAAGGTCTCTCCTCCCCGTAAAAGCTCTTTGATTACCTGAAGGAACAGTCCACTGTGGGGCAA
The DNA here is from genome assembly GCA_015106735.1 of Paratilapia polleni. NCBI lineage: Eukaryota > Metazoa > Chordata > Actinopteri > Cichliformes > Cichlidae > Paratilapia > Paratilapia polleni. The sequence goes on along the minus strand of VUQI01038600.1, from coordinate 5,845 downwards.
ATGTACAGTTCTATATCAAACCTGCAGTCAGATGAGAGAGGATTCTTCTGTATTTTCTACCTGTACAGTAACACAGAAAGCAATTTTTAAGGAGTTAATAGTGGGTAAAACTATCTTGCATCTCCAAAATAGAAAAAAAAAAATCACTTTGAAAAATTTCATATAATATATAAAATATATTTTTGTGTTTTACAGTGGTTTTCACTTTGATTGCAGTGCTGTGGAACCCAACCAAGAAAAGAGATCCAGGTCACTGGAAAGGACATTCCCAGATGCGACTTATACAACATCACAACCGCAGCGACCAGGAAAGCCTGGCCCTGCACCTGTAATGATAAAGGGGGACAGGGTATCGACAAGCCATCTAATCAGTGCCCCTCAACCCCCCGACTATAACCTGACTTGGAGCATCAGAGAGGAAGTAGACAGGCTGATGCAGGATCACAATGAATGTTCTTCTCTCACATCATCTCACGCGGGCAAAGCTAAGAAACAGTCGGTGAGGCAAATTACATAAAAGGAACCATTGTAGAAAAGTTATATGTAATACATGACCCCCAAAAAGCCAATTCAGACCTTAAAATTTACAGATAAAATGATATTGATGTTATGTACACTTTCCGCCAGGGTTCCCGTGAGTCCACTGCTTTTCATCCCTCTACCTCTTCAGTGGGAAGAGCCACTGTAGCTCCTGTAAGGGGCAGGAGAGTGGACGGAAGAACAGCGGTGACCAGGCCATCAGGGATAAGTAGAGGTTCTGCCAATATAGCCAAAACCCAGTCCTCCATTTCCCGTTTCTCACAGCATCCACAAAGAGCCAGATCCACAAAGAACCAAGAAAAACATTCCTGGGATTCCGCAGGTTATTGGTGGCACACATATCAAGTCATTGGAGTGTTCCGATAATATAACACAAGGATGTATGCTTTGTGTACTGTTAGAAATTGTACCATGGTTGAGCTTAATAGGAATACATGCTTATGTTGGACTTAATTTACACCTCATCAACAGGTAATTAATTGTAACTTGTGATGCGTTGATTTTGCAGCATTTCTGAATCCCTTTGTATGTATTTTCATTAGTAGAACCAGGTGTTAAGGTGAGCAGTGAACTGGTGGCATCTGTTCAGTCCTTAGTGGCTGTCCTCCAACAGCAAATAGACACCAGTAATCACCAGGATGCTGCACAGGAAGTCAGAGAAACCAGAGAAACCAGGCTGACACAGCATCTTTCACAGATCAGTGTAAGGAAATACTGTCTCTTTGTGTGAGCTGTCCTGACCACCAGAAATAACTAATATTGTATTGCACATGATTGGTAATAATCTGCACAACTGTAGAGAGATTACAGCAGCTGTTGGACCCAGGTGCACATGACCAAACACCCTCATGCCTGCTTAGTATGAAGTTGAGATGAAAGGAATCAGTGCTGAGCTTTCCACTTTGTCAGAAGTAGCTGTAATCACTGGTATGCTTTTACTTTACACCATCATAAGAAGAACATCAATCCATCCATTTTCTTCCACTTATCTGAAGCCAGGTTGAAGTGATAGCAGGCCATGCAGGGTATTTGGGGCATACTTTCCCTGGCAAAGTTTTCCAGTTGCTCCTGAGGGATCACAAGGTACTCCAATACTGTATGACATATATAATCTCTCTAGCATGGGCTGTGCCCTAATTTGAACCCACTCTGCTGTTGCTTGGACTTTCTGAGCCCAACACTCCTACTGAGGAACCTCATTCCAGCTGCTTTTATTCATGACCTTATTGTATCAAGCTGTACTCAGAGCTCTCCCCTCTTCAACTGAGTGTCGGATATATAAAATGATACAACATGAAAGATGATCATTGTGGTACACTGATGCCAGGTACACTTAGAGTCACCTAATGCTCAAACATGGTGTTTGTTATGGCCAATCCATGACTAGCACAGAGGTCCCAATAACATAACACCACCCTAGTCCAGATCAGGCAAGCCGTTCCTCCCAATCGCCCCTCACCATCAGCGCCCACAGGTGTGTTGAAATCTCCCAGGAGAAGTATTAGGTCTCCAAGCTGAACCCTTCCAGGATCCCACCCAGAAACTTCAAGAAGGCCAGATATGCTGTTCAGTATGTAAACACACACAACAGTCAGAGCCTTACTTTTTGTGACTTGTGATGCTAGAAGCAACCCTCACTCTTGGGAAAACTCCAAACTCTATGGGCAAGTACAGAAAAGGATGGAGTCCAGTCCATTTCCAGTATTTTGGTTCCATAACCATCGCCACTTGTAGAGGTGAGCCCACTCTAACTAGATTATACCATCCCACCTCCCACACCTCCTGCACAATCTCTGCTACCTGTCATTCTACACCCTGAGAACCAGTCGGGGTCTGTGTAGCTGAGGTTCAGAACCCCCACATATTCGGCCTTTGCCCACCGCCCATCTTCACTGCACCCAAATGAAATGCTTTTAACTTTTCCTTTGGGTGGTGGATCCAGTGTATGGGAGACCAGTGTGGCTAATTTGGACTGTGCTCGGCTCAACCCCATGGCTCAAAGTCCAGCCACCAGACTCCACCCCTTCCAGTGCTTGCTTAGGGGCCCTGGTTTCCCTCTTCTGGGTGAGGCACTGCAGCTTGTATCCACCCGATTGCTTTGGGGTTTTTGAATAGCTCTTAATCTGGCCCTTTACTTGGGGCCACAGCACGGCTCCCAGGATCACAAGGATACACCCCTCAATCACGTTAAGGTGGGACATTCTTCAGGGGGTATGGAGAATATTATCCTGATATAAAGAAACTCACCTGCCAAAACTTCTACCTCTTTTAGAGATGAAAAATTATACAACTAGTAAACTTAGAATGATTATACTGACAACTAAGTTGGTAAGTTATAAACACAGGAGAGCAAACAAATTAGATGAAACAAATTGCATCATCAGGTGTATTTGTTTTTCCAACTTCCAACCCTGTCAGGGCTTCTCCAATCACCAGTATATCAGTGTATTTACCTAAAAATGAATATAATCCATTTTGAGAGTACCTGTTGTCCACAGCTGCTTTTTAATATATGAATAGCTGTGTCACTTGATTACATCCCGGCAGCCATCTGCAACAGGGCACATATGTTACTAAATCTCCTGATTGAAGAAGTGCTGCATCAGAACACAGTGACACTGTACACAACACTCAACTGTGTTACATTGATTGATACTCCTACAAATGACACCAGACTGCTACAGAAGAACAACACACACTTCAGCACACTTCAGGCTGTTTGGTTGTTCTCAGTATTCTACAGTTTATGTTAGAGATATTGGATTACGGCAGCTCATCCAGCCATATGTCCTTTCCCACTTTGTTAGTAGCTTTTCATGTTTTATTGTTGAAATGAATTTACAAAGCAATGTGATCATTAACAATATGAGGTAGAGTGAAAATATGCTGTAGAATGCATAAACAGCATCAAATTTGGATTTGTGGAGCTGTGTGTTTACATTGTGCTGCTCTGTACTATCAAAACCACAATACAGTTTCCTGAAGAAACAGTTTAGTTTAGTTTTGTTTTTTTTTCATTCCAGTAAGGACCACTACAGTGAGGAGAAGGCTGGTATTTCCACATGTAGTAATTTGTATTTGCCAGCATGTTGTGGGACCTCCGTGCCCTTTCACATACATAAGTGGAAAGCTGATGACTGGGAGCACACTGAAGAGCCCCATACAGAACAGAGTAGGCATCAGACAACAGATATGACACTGATTAAGTTAAATGCAGCATGAAAGGAGGTGGAGGTGTGTTGCAAAGTAGTTTCTGGCAACCGTGAGCAGGCTATAGCAGCATAAATAGTGTGCTATATATGAGAATTACCAATAGGATATGTAGAAGGGTATCAGCCGATCTGACGGGGTTGTGGCTGAGCTCGACTTTATGGGCTGCCTGAACTACTAACACTATGCTTGATTTATCAAGAGCTGCTTTTGCCATGCTTCACAGTGTTAGGTCCAGCTCTTTGTGCAGTGAGGCCAGAGTGCTTGGGACACCCACACATTCCATGTGCCCAAAACCTGCTGCTGATTACTGAAGCAGACCCTGAAGCTTACAGATTCCAGACAAAACCTCAGCATACTCAGCAGCTGGTTGTCCTTTTACAAAGGGTACAGTTAAAGCTGTGGGCCCTAAAATGTAAAATATTTCAAATGGACGGTTGTGAGGAAGAATAGAGCCTTCGTTGTTTGCACATCACTTTAGCATGCTGAGAGCCTTCAGAGACTGAGAGAGCTGCAAAGCTTAGATACTGTTGCTAAGGTGCTGACAGTCTCTGTTTGAAGAAGGATTTCAAGAAGGATCAATTGGCAGACTGCAGATAGGGTTACAATGATGTGATTGTCTGTGCATATCACCATCCATAATGCTTTTCACCTGTGACAAGGACGATGTGTTGTGAAGGGTGTTTCGGGTAACAGTCTCAGAGTATGAAAGTTCTGTCAGAATGTGAGTTTCAAACAGAAATGCAAAAACTATGGAAAAACATATTGCAGCTCCTGTGCACACCGACTCCTGTTAGTAAAAACTGTAGACTTGACTTTGTTTTTTGTCTTGACTTTCAGAGGGGTCAGGAGAGCTCTGTGGTGGAGGAGCTGAGAGTCCAGCTGGCACAGAAGGAGAGGAAGCTGCAGATGATGAAGACAGGAGAGGAGGAGCTCAATTCACTCAAACAGCAGAATTACCTACTGCAAAGCAAGGTGAATAAACACATCACAGGCGCTTCCAAAACAAAGCTTTCATAACCATTTTATTTCCACCGACTTCACTTTCTGTATTTACTACACTGTGTGGGGATTTAGATTGGCCTGTGGATTATCGCTGTGATATTTTACCAGCTTGAATTGAGTATGAAATTTCATCACGTAGCAGTCCAACAAGTTCGTAGTGCAGAAACCAAAGGGTGAGGTTCGAGAAAAGCAGAATAAACAGATAGATTAGAGTTCAGCCAATACATTAATTACACAACATCACAGCCAGGTGAGTCATTTCAGCTCCTCTGCGTTTTGAAACAGTTGATCTATTTTAAGCTTTGTATTGATGGTGTAGCTCCTTCAGCTGCTGTTTCAACAAACACTCAGAAGTGTGCTTGCTATTCTGGTCAAATAGCAAGTGTAGGAAAATTAGCTTAACGTGTGCAATAAGGCTTTCATTAGAATTATTAAGCAGAACCATTTCAACTACTCATCCACCAAAATAATCTAGGATTTAGCACAATACTCCAATGCACACAGTAACTTTAAGAGGGAATGCTCTGAACTCAGGTATCAAAAAGAGTCGGATACATAAAATAACTAAGAGTAAACTGCAGAAAGCACAGGCAGCAACTTTAAATGAATACAGAGTGAATGAATGAACGAATGGCTGCTGGGACTTACACTATATTGCCAAAAGTATTCACTCGTCTGCCTTCACACACAACTTGAGTGACATCCCATTCTTAATCCATAGGGTTTAATATGATGTCGGCCCACACTTTGCAGCTATAACAGCTTCAACTCTTCTGGGAAGGCTTTCCACAAGGTTTAGGAGTGTGTTTATGGGAATTTTTGACCATTCTTCCAGAAGCGCATTTGTGAGGTCAGACAATGATGTTGGACGAGAAGGCCTGGCTCGCAGCCTCCGCTCTAATTCATCCCAAAGGTGTTCTGCCACACCAAACTCGCTCATCCATGTTTTTATGGACCTTGCTTTGTGCACTGGTGCGGAGTCATGTTGGAACATGGAGGGGCCATCCCCAAACTGTTCCCACAAAATTGGGAGCATGAAATTGTCCAAAATGTCTTGGTATGCTGAAGCATTAAGAGTTCCTTTCACTAG
>VUQI01038598.1:0-10511 GCA_015106735.1 Paratilapia polleni | reverse complement strand
CTAAAAACAGCAGTTGGGAGAAGGAACCCTTCAAATCTGAGAGACCTGGAGCAGCTGGCAAAGGAAGAGTGGTCCAAAATTCCAGTAGAGAGATGAAAAAGACTCACTGATTGTTACAGAAAGCAATGAACATCAGTTATTTCTTCCAAAGGGTGTGCTACCAAGTATTAAGCCAATAATTTTGTCCAGGCCATTTTTGACGTTTTGTGTGGAGTGTCTCAGATTTTTTTTCTCTGCTTTTTTCTGTTCTTCCAGTACCAACACAAGAAATAAACATGACAATACCAAAGCATTTGTAATTGCAACAATTTTCTGGAAGAAGTGGTGCATTTTCTGACATAAATGCAAGGGTGCTAATATTTTTGGCCATGACTGTATGTCATGTACATACATCACATGTACGTGATGATAATGCTAGTGTAGTAGAAAAAAATACAACTTAATATAAGTTAATCATTGTTGTTTAATTGTCTACACATATAGTTAGTTGCTTATGCAGCACTCATCTTCGTTTTTTGTGTAACAGTCTTTGTCTACAGTCTTTGATGTGTTTCAGATTTCTGCCACACTGGCTTTCTTCTCTTTGTGTGTGTATATGTCAGACTCTATAAATGTTTTAAATGATGCAGCTATCTGGTGTTTATACAGATATATATTTTTTTGTGTATGTTATCTATCAGTCATGTAGCTCTTACAGTATTTTCTGGAGGAAAAGATTAAAGCAAGGAGACTTGATGTTCTATCGAGACTTAAGGCTGAACATAAATAAAAACTGAGACTGCATAGTTTTAAGTGGTATCACACATAAACAAATGGTGGAATGGGACAGCTGAAGACAAATGTGGTGTGTATTTTACTTTTGTACTGGATAAATATCCTTTTTAACTTTGTTAAAATGCAATGGTCACAGTGGTCAGTAGACGGTTTAACTAAGATGATAAATGGATAGATGATGATTTTGTACATACATACATACAAAACCCCAACTAAAACCCCAACTAAAACCCTGTTAGAGACAACAGGTATTATGACAGTGGTTACAGTTTCTCTGTTAAACAGGGCTTTCTGCTTCAGGCTCTGCGCACACTTACATAAAAAAGGGGTGTTTCTCTGGGTCACATGACTCTTCTTCTGCACAAAATGATCCCTGTGAGTGCTGCCTTCTCCAATCAGAGATTTTATCAAGTGATGATGATTAAATGGTGATAGAAAATTTATAAAAACCTATAAATAAAATTGCTAACAGTTTAGCATTAAGAGAACAAAGAAGAAGAGGAGACAAAAACGTCTGTCTCTCAGTTAAGTAATGATCTGATGTTGTAACTTCTATTGCAATTTTATTTCAGAGAGAGCAGTTGTGTTATACAGTTAAATCCATACATTTTTGGACAATAAAATACTTTTTTATAATCTTGCCTGGTTCCAAATATTGGGTACTGGTCTCCTTAATAACTAATACCTGGCTGTCAATTGACTGTTTTAGATTAAGGGAAAATACCATGAGTTAATTAGGTTTTAGTAAGTGACACTGAGGTCCATCCACTGTTTATGCACTGAGAAATTGTGAGTGAACTTCTAGCAACATATATTGAAATGTCTCTCAGAAAAGGACTGTACAAATGAGACACATTTGCTTGGTTTTGTTGGTATTTTGTTTTATTAGAACTACAATTATAATTTTTGTCTTGTCCCAGTATTTCTCATCACACCACATTAGACATCGTTTCCTGTTCTTGTTCCATTTGTATTGTTTAGCATTCAGTATAATCATTTCTATTCAAAAGGTTGTAGTGTGTTTTGTTTATTTATTTATTTATGTTTATTAAAGGTTACTGAAAACAATCTCATCATTATAAAACCATGTCATTATAAGGCCTATGCCCTGCACTGTTTGATGGTTTTACTTAGTAAAGGGAGAACAGTCATTATCACATTTTTATATGCAATATAAGAGAACAACTAAAGAGTGGAAAATCCATCATGCACACAAAAATAACGTGTAATTACGATACAAGATCGGGAGGTAATTACAATGTAAGATGGGAAAGTTAAGCCACTCCAAAATATAGCCTGCATCCATAAAAGTATGGTGTATTTACCATGTAAGATGGGGAGGTTCAGCCACTCCATAACACAAACCGCACCTCTAAATGTAAGGTGTAATTAAAATGTAATATGGTGAGGTTAAGGTGGGGTTAAGCCACTCCAAAATACGACCCACATCCCTAAAAGTAAGGTGTAATTAAGATGTAAGATGTGGAGGTTAAGCCACTCTATAATACGACATGCGCCCCTAAAAGTATTGCGTATTCAGCAGTGTGACATGGGTAAATGTTGGTTTTTGCTAAAATACACAGAAGTTACTCACTGCTTAAAATTACCTGAAGTATAATTTTGTCTCACTGCTTGACATAACTTACAGTATAATTTGTGTTTTTGTATTTTTGTATTTGTCTTTGTATTTCTGAATATTGATCCTTGGATTTTTATTGTAATCCTGTTTTCTTTTTCCTGTGCCTCCTGTGTTCCCTTGTGTCTGCATCTTGCTGTTGTTTGTTGAATTTGACTCTGGTCCCTTCCCTTTTCTGTATATTTTGACTACAGCTGCAGTCGAATAGTCAGAGAAATGATCTACTATGTCTTTTCCTAATCATTTTCCTTGACCTTGAAGAAAAACATGATGTGGTGAAGGAAAGATGTGAATGAGAACCACTGTGCTCAGAGGATCCAACTCTACTTATGCAAGGCTACTTAAGGTAATGTGACACTGATGTGAGGTTGTTGACATTGGTCTGCCGTGTTGAAACTACAATGTCCTAAACATGGTCAGCTTACTCTGTCTTAGATGCTTTGGCCCATGTGTTATTTCATGCTGGCTAACATTCTGGTGAAAGATATTACTTCATTACTGAGGTTGGAATTTTAAAGGTAAAGGAATATATAACCCATAAAGTGAAATGAAATGCTTGTCACATTAAGATTCGTTGCTTATCCTGTCCAGTTATATTTTCACATATGATCCAGTATAACCCCTGCTTTTATTAAAGCTTTCTGTGACTGAAATATATATCTATATATCTATATCAATAGATATATAGATATATAGGTATAGAGATAGATATAGATAGATATAGATATATATACAGTTTGATCATTTTATATAGTTCATAATTTTGGTTTATAGAGGTTTTTATAAAAGTAAATTAATAAATCTACGCTCTTCAGGAAAGGCAAAACCTTCATAAGAACAGATGTTTATAGTTCATCTGTTACTTAAGGTTCAAAACATATCAGCATGTCATCACATGAAATGGAAAATGCAGTAATAATTAACATTTACATGATCTCGTAAGTTATACTGATCATTTGTTTTCATGAACAGTTTGATGGTGCTTTGTTTTGAATACATATTGAACATATTGGGTCCTCAAATACAAAAAGAATGTAATTTTAAAAAAAGTGATTCAGTGTATGAAGTGATAAATGTGGCACCTGAACCTGCAGGTATTCTAGTCATGCTGCATCCTCTCAGTATCACAGGGAGTAAAACTCGCCTTATCGCTTCACTGACCTGCTTTTTGTATCCACGGTGTTCCAGATAAGCTGATACCAGCAGCGTCTTTGTGCTGTTGACTGCCACAAGAGATAGATATTGTTTCTGAGGAACTGCATGAGTAGAAAAAAAAATAGAACAGATAATAAAAACTGCGTACTCATCAAACTAACTACTCTGTTCATGTTTATTATAATATCACAACCTGATCTCACTCCCAACTTATCACATAGTGAAGTTTGATCAAAGACCTGCTGGATTCACATTGTGATGCACTGGGTGCCACTTTGGCATCATTTTGCAACATGCAGGAGTCCAAAGGAGTTCAACAAGAGCCCCTGAAATTAGGGTCATCTGAAATATACACGATGAGACTGTGGGTGAAAATGTTCGAGTGGTGACATCACTGGATGTGGTAACTGTGGTAACTAAGGAAATGTCAGAGAAGCTTGTTCCAGATGGGAGAGGTTTGCCTTTTAATGTGTGTTTAATGTTGTGAAAATGTGTATTTGAGCCCAAACCACCCGTACACCTAACCAAGTAGTTTTAGTGCCTAAATCTAACCACACAATTTAATGCCTAAGTTATTGCCTAAACCCAACCAAGAGGCAACAAAAAAGCCAAAGTAAAAAAATAAAAGTAAAATGAGGTGGGGGGAAATAAACAGTCTTAGAAAGGACTCAGACTTTTACAACTGGGCAGTCCATGTGACTGTGCCATCCCCCACCCAATATGCCTTTTTGACACTGACATCTCTAGATTTTGTGTTTTTCAACACATCAACATCCATTCGACATACCCCTGAGACTTGTCAAATGATGTTAAGGGGGTTCCCATTAAATATGACAAAAAGGGGTCTCTGACCAACTGTCACTATGTGGTGAGTTGCAAGTGAGAATGTGTTTGATATCAGGGGTCAGAAGGATCAAGAAACATGAGCAGTCAGACAATTTCCCATATTGGTTAAAGTAAAGAGAAGAGAAAACAAAGGCATCAGTTAAAAGGAAGTATTTTTCATTTTGACTGCACACAAGCTGGAGAGAAGTGGTTAGGGTTTGAGTGATAGGTGCTATGTGCATTCAGATTTTGTGAGAAATGCATTTATACATTTCTCTATAAAGTGAGATTTTTTTTTATCATTAAATTAAAGCATTTCAGTAAGCTAGATATGTCTGGCCCTTCATATAATTCCCCAGTTTGGCTCTTAGTGAAAAAGATGCACTAACATGCAGTGGTATTTTCAGTTGCTACATGTGGATGTTGTATTGCAAGAACGGATATTGTAAAAATAAAAAAAGTGAATATTTTTGCAGATGAAAAGCATAATATTTAAACAAATGTTATGTGCGATGAATGTTAAATGCCACATCAAAAATGAAAACAGCAGAATTGCTGTAGAAAGATGGAACAGGAAGTTTGTGAGTGAGCAGGAAGAGGAAAGATTTCTTAAGGACAGATGCCAGACAAAGACATTTTACATTTCCTACAAACTTTGACAGTGAACAGCATTCAGTAACAGTTAACTTACCAATATGTCCTGGACTTCTGTTCTGGGGCACATGTAGCTGCTCTTGGATTGGTGTAATAGGGTCTGCTTGGTGGTATTTGGTCCAGTCCTGGAAGGTGCTGTCGGTCCTAAAGAGCCAAAGCAAATAATTTGTGTCAGATCACAAGTGACAGCATTGCTGGAGACATCCAAAGTAGCAGCAGATACCACAAGTGTGGCTTTAAGTACTATGGTAGGTCTATATGTCTGTCTGTGGACAGATTTTGTCTGAATACTCATCACTGTGCAAGGTACAGTCATGAAACTTCACAGGTATGTAGCTGATATCAAGTTTGCGTTCCAGAGATAACAAAGGAGGAGGCTGATTATGAAACCTATTCTACAGCTGTAGAAGAACAGCTTAAAAACAAAACTGACAATTTTCCCAAGAAAAATAACACAATCATTTCTTTTAGCAAATCCCTAAAAACAACAAAGTGACAAAGACCTCCAAAGGCTGATTAATTATGACTGCTAATGGTAAAGAAATGTAGTGTTAACTGGATTCCATTAACACAACTTTTTGTCCCATTAAAGAAAATAAACAGTAATGCACGAAGGATGGTAGTCTTATTCCTTTAATACAACAAAATATTAATAATAACTTTATTTTATTTATTTGTATAGCACTTTTTAAAACACACAGTTACAAAGTGCATGCAACAAAAACAGCTGATTTTACAACTGGGTCCACCTTTCTGCTGGATCTAACATTATCTTTCTAAGAGAGTGTGACTGGAGTGCACAGCATCGAGTGAAGAAAAATCTTGTGGATTTTCTTCTCCTGCCAGTTCAACAGTCATTTGGAATTTATTGTACTCCTAAGAAGAAGAAAGTACTGTGTTTAAAGTCAAACACACACTATGACACACACTAAATTGCTGACACATTCATTAAGTCTAAGTGTGTGGTTCTCAAATGGCGGCCCTTTGTAATATTTTATACAGCTCTAGATTCTCAGAAAGAAATAATGCACTAAAGTACATTTCAGTCAACCAGAATTCGTGCCATATTATGATATGACAGTGCAGTACAAAAAGGGGCTGAATGAAGAATAAAGAAATAATAAAATCCAATATCATCATTCTCTGAACAGACACTTTACCAACTCTAAAAGTGTTTGATGTCTGCATTCAACCCTGCAGCCCTCAGTGACATCCTGGCTCCTTAAATTCCTGATCAGTTTTCAAAACTCTGAGGATCCCTATGTCATCATCAAGATGAGAGGTACCCAAACCCTAACTCTTTCATTCTGGAAAAAACAAAGTTGTATTGTTTATTTTTTTCCCTGGATTGCCCTGACTTAACTTGGGAGAAGAATTTTTAACACCCTAAAATCACATATCTTGAGGCTCTATAAAAGCCAAATTACATATTCTGTTAGAATAGGTTGTTCTACAGAAAAACTGATGATATAAATTGAATGCATGTTATAGGGACAGATTGCGTGATTTTTATTTATTTATTTTACACAAGGAGACTAGAAATAAGAAAAAGTGGCTCAGACTTAACAGGATTTAAATATACGTAAGTTGTGTGTGCTGCTCTACATTTAAGCCACAGTGATGTTGCTCTTTCATCCTTGCTGTTAACACTGGGACAAAAATTAGTTCTGCTAGGGTTTCCATCCTCCATATCTGAGCCACCTGCTGTTGGTTTAATGCATTTCAGAATATTTGAATCATTGTCATATAGAAGCAGATCAGATGAGTGATTTCACCCACCTGTAGGTCCAGAACAGCAGAGAGAGGATGGTGGTGATGACAGGAGTGATGTACATCAACTGTCTGACCTTCTTCAGAACATCAGGCGTCTGATGATTGTGGTCCATCACAGACGGTGAATCAGTTCTGCTGGTTTTGGCTCAGATGTGTCGTCTTGGGGAGGAACAAGTGAGCGTTTTTTGTTTGTTTTTTCTGTGATACTTCTGCAACTTTTACAGAAAGCTGCTGCACATTTGATGTTCCCTGAGCAGAGAAGGAATGAGAAAATAAGAGAAAATTATGCTGAAAGAACAAGACTGAAATCCCTACTCCTGGTCTGTAGATAGTTCAGTATTCATTTCATCACAGTCTTACAGCAAAATGACAAAATTGCTGCAAAACTGCCCACTAAGTAAAAGTATGATGACCAACCACTTCTTAATTTAAAGTGTTTTTATTTATTTATTTGCTCTTCAGTGGAGGGTCCTGTATAATGTAACAATACACGTGCACACACACTGGGTTTTGTTTTGGTCACCACTGTTACTCAATTTCAACTTTGCTTCTGAGTATTTTTGACAGGCTGTAAATACTAAAATACCCATGAGCCTCAGCTGCTGTTGCTGTGATGCAGAATAGATCGGTTTGTAGTGGGAATCACATTTGTAGAATGGCTGCAGAGTTAATAATAAACCAAATCAAAATATTAATTCTGGCTAAAGAGGATTCGTGTCTTTAGTGAAGCTGTTTCTGCTCTGTAAATGGATGATACTGTAGCTGTCATGGTCCCTGTTTTGAGGTCGAGTTTTCGATTCCTCTTTTGATCTCATTATCATTCTAGTACTTTTGAGCATTAGTTTTTGTTATTTTGAGGAGAGGAGCCAGGGATGTATAATCTGAGAAATGAGATAGGGGGGTAAGACTACTGGTTTGCAACACGAACCATTTCTACCAGTGGCCATGGCTCTGTACAACTCCTCCTACTTCTGTAGGGAAGCTAGCAGACACTGAGAACAATATCAATATCATGTATAGCATTACAAAAAAACACCAGTTGTAGCTGGTGTCTCAAAAAACATTTAAACATTTAAAATACAGAATTCTCTGATGCTTTGGACCAGCATGGGGGTCAGTTCAGGCCTGGAATAATTCAACAAATGTGTGCTAATGATGGCAGAGTTCACAGCCAAAGCCGGTTCCAGAGAGAGAGATTTCCACTCTAAAACCTTGTTTAGCAACACTTCATATTTTGGTCAGTAGATGGCAGAAACTGAGGAACCTAAAAAGTGCTGACTGATTAATCAATAATCAAGAACAGAGAGAGAGAGATCAGAGGCCCCACATCTGCACCAGGCTTCATGCACTGCAGGTCTCTGGTGGGTTTTTAGTCCCTTTTCATGTTGAGGAAAACATGATTATGATTTCATGTTTTTCCCAGCAGAGCTCACTCAGGATGTTGAACATCTGCTCTAAATAACTTAAACAAATTTTTTAAATTAGTTTTTAATGTGCAGGTAGATCTTTAAAATACATGTCTATGTTGAAACAAATTGTAAAAGTAGTTATGTCTTTTATTGTATTGGTTTCCACTAAAGTCGATGTACTAATTTCATGGTTTTCTTAGTTCTTTTCAGGTCTTCCAATAAAAACACAATCTTGTGGTTCAGCTTCCTTAATGTGGGTGTTCTCAGTCCTCATAAACTCAGTCATAATTCAAATTTGGAAGCTGGATGACTTTTTGAGTCAGGAGATTCATGGTTAACTGTAGAGGTTATCCTTGGGGCAATATTGTAGAGTGTTAGTTTGTAAGTTGTAGCTGTTTTGACCTTTAATATTACCTTTGTCAGTGTGTAATTTTTTTTATATGTTGGCAACTAGTGATGAAAATTAAAAATACTGTATACTGTATATCCACAATGCATCTTCTTTGTGTTTTGTTTTCAGCTGTGCCCATCAGATTAGCTGGGTCTGGATCGATTCAGTGCTCTGGCACAGTTTTATCACAATAAGAGCTGGGGAACAGTCTGTGATGGCGGCTGGGCTGAGGTGGTTTGCAGAGAGTTAAACTGTGGGATGGCAATAGAGGTTTCTCTGTCAGCTCGCTGTGGTGCAGGACCTGGACAGATTTGACTTGATAATGTTGCCTGTTCGGGAAGCGAAAGTTCTCTAACTGACTGTCAACACAATGGATGTGGAGCACAGCTGTGGACCTGGTGAGGAGGCTGATGTCATCTGTTCAGTTGAGAAAACCTTTGGATCATCCACAGAATGTCAAAAACTGCAAATATAACAGCTTGTTTTTACAGCTTTATCATCCACTCATTTATGTGTTTTATACTGAAATTGTGAGCAGTCAAATTGAGCTGTACAGTAACCATACTGTGCAGTGTTTCAGTGGTAAAATGTGGCATCTTTCTCTGTAATGGCAGGGCCAGCCCTGCCATGATCCTGAACTGGATCAGTGGTTAAGAAAATGAATGGATGAGGATTCTCATTCTTCTTTTCTATGTATGTCTTTAATGATGTTTCCATCCAGCAGTCAAATGGGTAGAACCTGCCTTATGAACCCATTTTAACAGACTGTGTGATGAGATTAGAGTGGTGGCAGCCAGAGGTGGCAAAGGTACAGACATTCTTTACTTAAGTACAACCTGAAATACTGATTCAGATTCTTTACTCAAGTAAATGTGAAAAAGTACAGGCTCTGAAAAGTACTCAAAGTATAAAAGTAAAAAGTAGCTCTTTGAAGAACATTTCTACCAGCTATTTTTGTGCAAAGCTAACAGAATCTCCACCTGCCATATTAACATAATAAAAAAGGATCACTTAGAAATAAGTCACAATAATTTCTATTGTGAGCTCCAGTAGATTCAGATGACCTGTGCTGCTGCTCTGTGTGGATTTAGCCAACTGAATTCAAGATACTGTATAAGCAGATGTTACATGAGCTATCATGGTTGATTTCCAACCCCTACACTATATAAAACTGGTATAAAGGTGGAATTCAGTGAGTGAATCTAATCAGCATCATCATCTTAAATTTAATTTGATGGCTGCTATCCTTGATGTAACCTAACACTGACCGTGGACACCGTAGCCGCTTTGCACCATTCCAACATAGCGCATTACTATAAACTTCACCACAGTACTGCAAACCACTTCAGCCTGTACTAAAATGCACTTAGTATTTTCATGCAACCTTTGACTAACACAATGTTAGTATACTTCAATTTGTTTCGCAGGATGTTTCACAGTATGAAAAAATATAACTTCAGCAACACATCATGTACAGATCCAATATCTGTACATGATGTACATGAAAACTTTTAAATGATTGAGGACATTACATAAGTTTTAAATTTTCAGTTTATCAAATGTCACCAAGGAGTCATTACCTTTTTAAAATAATCTCTCTGCTGTCTTTCTTACATCTTTCTCCATCTCTGAGTGAAGTTATCTCTCATTCTTTTCTCTCCCTGGAAACACAGCAGCTCTACCTTTAGCCAGCAGACACACTGAGAAAAAGTGCCCAGAAACAGTTTGTGTGTTTGCTGATATCTGTGGAGCTGTTAGAAACGTTGCATTTCAAGAGTGCCATACAACAGCACTGCAGCTGCTGTATGGCATGAGTGTCAGGCAAGTTAAACACTCATCTTATATCAAACTGAATATTTAATCAACCTGTCGACTCGCTGAAGTGATGATTTGT